>JZLH01S0528637.1:5651-17603 GCA_001188425.1 Eucidaris tribuloides
TGGAGGCTCTATAGTGTAATTCCGTTACCATTTGCATTAGATATAATTTTTTGTGCAATGTATGTTTTTTTTTCAGGGGGAGAGGGCACAAATAGTAATTATTTGTTGCTAATTATTTAACAGATAAATTTTAACTTACATTTTACCACTAGTTAGGCAGTCACCACTGATATTTTTGAAATATTGTGAAATTTTATAATACATAATGTATGTGATATCTTTGCACTTTTGATACTTAAAATCTACAATTATTTATTACTTATTTTATGGTTAATTTATAGAAGGAACCATATTCTATTCTCTACAAGACATTTCAAAGAACTGGAGTGCCAGGAAATTTTATTTTCGCATTGAAAATCAGTAAGGTGTAATTCCGTTACCGAATTTGTAATTCCGTTACACCGAATTAAACGGAAAGAATGATTAATCATTAAAAAGATGGAATGAAATGTTTGAAAAAGATCTTTCCACAGTAAAGTTAATATAATGAATAATGGAAATAGACATCAGACTAGTGTAAACGTGTTGTAGTTTCAGAGGAACTGTTCCCAAACTAAGTGTTGCAAATATGACTCAATTTTCTGGTAATTCCGTTACCATTTTTATATTCTTCATTTTTTTCTGAATGGCTGAGAGTGAATGACTATATTTTTGCCTGGGTGATAGCAGGGATACCTCTGCAACTTATCACAGTATTAAAAATGAATAAGGTCATAAGTGTACTCACAGAGTGGAAAATATGATCCAAAATTCTCTGATTTGTAATTCCGTTACCGTGGAATTGCCTCTTCCATCTAGTATCATGTGAAGTTAAATATAAAGTTTTAATAATACCCCAGGCTCTTCATTTCCTTGTGCATGGTCACATACATTTTTAAAATCCTCCTCTGAGATAAGTTACATGCAGTGCATTGTGCATCAATTGACAGTCCCTGGCAAAACGGATCCATGGTAGTATTCATAAACGCATACATATACAGTGTTGTCTTAGAAAAAATCGTGCAAGTGATAAGTGCCCTCTTTGGCAATTAGAAAGTACTGTTGTGACATGATGGTGATGTCATCATCAAGGGCAAAATCTCAGCTTTCAAATGATGTTTGTTTTGTTTCAGTTTGGCTTGTTTTAATCCTGAGATATGTAAGAGGGTAAAATCACAACTGTGCCACTTTTATTACAGTCAATGATACATGCATATCACACTCCCTCTTCCCGTAAAAGTGGCAAAATTGTGACCCTTTGTTGTTAACTAAACATATCTCAAGATAAAAACAAGCAAATTTAACAAAATTTACGGTTTTGAAAGCTAAGGCTTTGCTCTTAACATTGATGTAACTTGTCACAAGAGTATTTTCTAATTGCCAAAGAGGGTGCTTTTCACCTGCACATTTTTTTTTTAAGACACGCTGTGAGGCATTCAGTAAAACAGCGATACGATCATCATCAGTAATTGCTTTGGATTAATGAGGATTGTAGCTTAGATTGATCTTTCTGGTGTTGAGGTAGACGTGTGATTGAGACGTCGTGTTACATTGACCGCTAGAATCATCACCTGACGGTTTAATGATCACCTTCGTTTGACACCAAGGCTATCGTGTGTGTGTGAGTAACGATGCTGCAATGCTGTAGCGAATCTGTCAGAAGAAAAAGTGTTACATTCTGGCATGGTCTTGTTTTTTCCTAAGTTTTTCATTAACTGTGCATGTATAGAATTACATACATGTATCTACGGTCTTGTAGTGAATTATCGTGGGAGTTCATCGTCAACATTATTTAGGTTTTTCGTATGTAGTTCTTTTGCACTCCAAGTGAGTAAGTGAGTGAGTGATCTTTAATTTTTTGTCACTTGAGACAGACTATAATTGCCTTCACCCCCCCCCCCCCCCCCCCGTCGTAACACTTAGTCCTCCCTTCCTCCCAAAAAGAATTGTGTGGTTCATTTGTCAAACAATATATCAATATCTTTGTAGGCCTACTATCCGAACTGCTACCATGTACTCAATATAAACAAACCAACACATACTAACCGACCTTTTTTTGTCTTAATGCACAGTAAGTTTAACATCTTCTACTAGTATCATACAAAATATGACAGTTTTATTCAAATATTTCCTGCTGGGCTTTTGCTTGCATGCTGTTTTCATTTATTTTTTTCTTCAAACATTATGCAACAGTCTTTTTGACTATAGAGCTACATTTTTACATGTAAATATCACATTATATATTACTTACATACAAATAAAAGCTTCTTCATGCTTGTAATGCACATTGTGCAAGAAATGACATTTAACCTTTTAATACATATCATACGCATCCAGTACGTGTGACTCTAATCGAGTGATATATAGAATCTGTAATGTTCACCTACATTTAGCATAAATATACCATTTGAACAAAGAATTTGACTGCAGCACAACAAATGGACTTAGAGACAAACACTTCATGTACTTCAAATCCACCCATTAGTTGAGCTATGGTTTGTCAGAAAATATAATGTAATATAATATACATGTAATTATGTGTATTAACCTGTTTACGCTGTACCTCCAGAGAGCATGGTAATGCATCTTTTTCAGGAAAGTATACCATTTTATGTGTTTGTGATAGTAATAGTATCTTTTCTTCTTGTCTTGGTTTCTTTCTTTTCATTGCTACAGATCTAGACTCAGTAGATTCAAGAACTCCATATATGAGGTAAGATTACTTCGTTACAAAATACTAGGCAGATTCATGTATGGTTCTCAGTAAAATCAGACGTCAAGATAGAATTTTAACCAACTTGTACAGTAGACTTGTTACGAGAAATCTTTTTTGACAAAGTGTACTCAGGATAAGTACATGTATTTGTTACTATGTTGATTGATTTCCACACGGTGACTGAAATACATGTAGAACAACTTAATTGTAAGTGAATGAACTAGAATCAATTGTATGTGAAACTTTCTAGTCTCAGATTTACCAATTTCCCTTTAATAGCAAATACATATAGCAGAAAACAAATTATACAATTCTCAGTTTACAACAATGTTATAATACAACCTTTCACTGTCTGTGTTAATCTGTGGTAACAAAGCTGCTAACTATATGTTCTGACGATATTTAGTATGTTTTTCATCATCAAAAGTAACAAAATATGATTTTGGAAAGCAAGATATGTTTATCCGTAAATTTGATTGGCATGCTTAATTTGTGTAATTTACCCATTTTTGTCCAGTATAAGTGTTTTGCCTTCAAAATATGTTTTTACTATGGATCAGTATGTTTTTGGGTCAGCAGAGGTTGGCAACTCTGAATCTAAACGCTAGGGTTAGAGAATATAGAAGAAAATAATTTGGATAATAAGCAAACAGATGACTAACTGCTTCTAGTAAAGATAAAAGTCTCCTTTATTCATTTTCTCCTCTCCCCCTAAACAGCAAAGTAAAAGTAAAGTTCACTTATTATTTCTCCGTTTTCCCCACAGCATGGATGAGGTACACTAGAGGCGATGTGTCCAGACTGGTAGAAAACCCCATTTCAGCCACACACGGCGAAGTTTCAGAAAGTACTCCAACCTCGCCACCTGGCGTGGTCCGGTCATCAGATCGACCCGAAGAGGCGATGAGTCTAGAAGGTGGGACGGGATCCGTCAAATCCCGGTTTGAGAGGGCGAAGTAAAAATCCCGATCCCACCGCTGCCACCAAAACGACCATCAACATCTATGACGCCACCAGCTGAGAGGGGCGTGGCTGAGAGTACACCTGTCAGCGCGGACGATGTGGTCCATTCAAACGAGGCTGAAGAAGAGGTTCGGGTCACAGCAGGTGCATCAGAAACCTAAAGAGCATGTTTGAGAAAGGTGGTGTTACGAATCTGGACACCACACCCAAGAAGTCAGCAGTTCCAGTCGGATACTTAGAGGACTATGATAATTCTAACACAGCCCTGTGGCTGAGAGCACACCGGTGATCCGAACTGATGTTGTACGAAGCTCGGATATCCAGGAAGACACTGGCATCCAGACGGGTGTGTCCAAGTCGCTCAAGTCGAGGTTTGAGACAGAGAGGATTTCGAATATTGAGGAGAAGCCAAAGGAGAAGATTGAGATCTCGATTCCAGAGGAGAGGCGTCGTTACCAGCCCCGGAGAGAACAGCACCTGTGGATGTTGTCAATGCAACAAGTCAACCAGAAGACCAGGGATCAAGTCAGGTAACCTTTGACATATACATGTATATTTTGCAGTTGTCCGGCAGAAGGACCCTAACATCTGTTCCCGGTAGAAGGACATTAACACTATTGACTCTAAATTAAAAAACCATTGGCTCTCTTCACATGACATCAATGTAATGTGTTATTTTAAGATCCTTCTATCAGACTGTTAAATGCAAATATTAATAAAAACAATATTTCTCAAATTAGAGAAAAATTTACTGGTAAGGCCTTTTGCCAGAAACATATACTAGGGCCATTCTGCGGACAACCGATGATATGTAGAATACTGTGTTTCCTACCACAGAACGGAAAATGGATCATAGATGCTTCATCCCTTGATGATGTAGGACAGATAAACCATATCACGACAACTACCAAAGAGAACGGCTTTCCCGGGGGACAGCTATCTCGATGCAACTCCCCCAAGAGACTACTCCTGTTTCTGAAACATTTTTAAAATCCTTTGTGGGGTTGTCCTGTGCAGAGCTGTCCACCTGGGGAGATATTGTCGGGGCTTGGTCCTCCTGAGAACTGTTTTTCAATTGCCTTGACGACAAAGGAAAAATCGTTTTCAGATGCAAAAGAATCTGGTCTCATCTATAGATTTGAGTTAGCTTTTAAACATTTTTTTTTGGGGGGGGGGGGGAGAGACTTCCATGAGGAGTATGACATGTTTTTTTTTTCATATTTGATTTTCAAAAGTTCTGCCCATTGTCATGAACAAAATTCTGAAAACTACACAGTCATGTTTGTGAGGTGGATCATTCAATCCATACAGTGTAAACTTTGATTTTTCTTTCAGTGTTGGGCGTGTAGTCCGTACAGCTCTGCATAGGACCACATACATATGCAGTAGGTGTGATGGTAACTGACAGTTATTGTTTATTGTCATAACCTCAGGTCAAGCCAGATCATTACGAAGTCTCTTCGAGAAAGGCAATGTCAGCAACGTAGTCGAAAAACCCCGGCCGACCCTAGAGCGTGAACCCAAGTCTCTGGACGAATTCCAGACCGAGTCGCACGTCTCGGAGAACACGCCCATCTACAAAGACGATGTGGTGACCTCGACGACTCCCGTGGACGAGCCGATGAAGTCATCAATCAGCGCGAGGTCGCTGAAGCAGAAGTGGGAAACAGGTCAGGTGGAGCGAGTCCCAGAAAAACCCAAACCAGGACTGGAGAGGACTCCAGGGTCGCTAGATAATTACTCCATGACGGTAAGTGAGAAAGTAGTTTTTAACATTCCATGGCTAAACTAATTTGAATTGACCGTTGAGATACTGTCAGAGTTTGACTTGCGTGCCTAGGAACTAAGATTAGTGGAATCAGACTCGATTCCCATTGGCTATGGCATTACCCAAGTTATCAGGACAGCTCACCCTAAGATGTCTCCCAAATGACAACTGCCATTGGCCTTGAGGCCAACTTCCCCAGAGGATAATAATAATAAATAATAAAAAGTGATGTATATACATCCAAAATATAATTAGTGCATATCAATAGACATACCCCAACGTGTACAAAACAAGTACACTACTGTTGAAATAGGTAGGTTTTAAGTAGAGTTTTAAAAGTCTGTAAGGTTGGTGCCATTCGGATGGTGAGAGGTAGACTGTTCCAGAGGGTGGGTGTGGTGATGGTGAAGGAGCTGCGACCGTAGTATTCAGTATTGAAGCGGGGAACTCAAAGAAGATGTTGATCTTGTGACCTGAGAAAATGGGGCGGGGGTTGTAGGTTTGGATGAATTTGGAAATGTACAGAAGAGCTGCATCGATGATAGAAGACAGCTCCCCTGGAGAACAACTCTCCTAGAGGACTGCTCACCCATCCTAGGATCACTCAGTTTTTTTTACCGGAAGCAGTGTTAAACACCTGGGGGATTTGTCAGATGGGCGGTCATCCCTGGGGGGGGGGGGGTTGACCTCTGGGCGAGTAGTCATAAAGCCCACCCTAAATTACTGATTATGGCATATTAAGGATGTCATGTCTAAATTTCTCTTTCTGCAGGTGGTGGTTTCTGAGAACACACCAGTGGACAGAGATGACATCGTCAAGTCGTCAGCCAGGGGAGATGACTACCTGACATCAAAAGGTATTCACAAAGGAGCTTCATTCAGGCAGAGATCGTCTGTTGTCCGGCAGAAAAACCCTAGCTTATGTCCCCGGCAGAAGGGCCCTAACACTAAATTGTCTCAGACTTGAAAACCATTAGCTCTTTTCACATGAAATCAAAGTAGTGTGATATTTTTAGATCTTTCCATCAGTCTGTTGAGTGCAAATATCAAATACGGCAATATTTCTCAAATTAGAGAAAATTTGCAATTATGGGCCCTTCTGTTTGACAACTGACAAGATTCTCTTTTACAAGCCCCCAGAAACATACAGTGACATGTCACATGGCATGAAGGTTAGGATGTGTCTGAGAAATTATGATCAGTTATTATCTACAATTTAAAAAAATGTCTGTCTGTATGTCAGGCCCACTAAATTGAGTCAATTCAGTGGCATTATGTCAGTATCACTTATTGGTATATAAATCCAAATCAGCATGAGCCTAGTGCATACATATTTGTCATGTTCAGTAGAATATTTGGTACACATTTGTAATTTCTTAATCCATTTCATATACTCATACGTGATGAACACCCACCCATACAGAGAAAGGGATTTGGATTTGAAATATTCATTTTCTGACACCAGACCTGGAACTTTTCAGACACACCTCGTACACCAGTATATTATACAATATGTTAATTTCTAGGCATGCAAAAGAGAGTATTACACCTCTCTCCCTTCAACTGGACCTACGTTTTATTCTGACGAGAATGTTTCGCGTCCTATATGCGACGCTTCTTCAGCTCATCTGCAATGGTGGCAGAAAATTAGCGTCATTGATGTTGTTGTTTTGATTTAGATGTCGAGGAGTAACCTCTCCTGGGTGTACAGTTCCGTAAAGGGAGAGATTCCTTGACGTCTAAATCAAAACAAGAACATCGATAGTGCATCTGCGCCAATTTGCAACCATTTCAGATGAGTTGAAGAAGCGTCCCGGATTCCGGAAACGTTCTCGTCGGAATCAAACGGAAGTCCAGTTGAACTGATTGAAATTATTGTTGTTGAAATTTACCAGGATGAATCATAATGTACATCAATTCACCTCTCTCCCTTATTATTCCATTACTCTACCTTACCTACTCCCTACCTCCACCCCCATCACCCACCTCCATCCCTCACCCCATCCCCCATTCCCATCTCCCCATCCCCATCCCTCACCCCATCCCCCATTCCCATCTCCCCATCCCATCTCCCACTCCCATTCCCCCACCCCTATCCCCACCCCTATCCCCACCCTATCCCCCACCCCCATCCCCTACAGGTGGTGCTAGTTCCTTGAAGCAGAAGTGGGAGTCTGGTGAGGTCAGCAATGTGGAGTACCGAGCCCAGAAAGTGGACAAGTCGCCAAAACGGTTCTCAGACTACTACCAGACAGAAGAACAGACTAACGGAGAGGCTGAGGAGAATGGGGAGGAGGAGGACGAGGCACAGGAGAATGGTGTGGTAGGTGGATGTCTCATTGCTCAATGCAGCCTCAAACTCCCTTATATTAAAGGCAGTGGATCTCATTTGCAAACATCCCCGCAGACCAGGAAAAGATAACCCATGCCCTTAGGCATGTCTGTGAAATCTGGGGGTCTTTTATTACCTAGAATTTGAAAAATGCGAAAGAAAAACAATAGCCGTTTAGTGTACGTTCTATGGTAGGATTTTTTTCTTGCGAGAAAAAAATTCAAATCAGAGTCTTATGGCCACTATAATTCCACTAAAACGGAGTTTCTAGCTCCTATATTTTGCTAAAGGTTCCCAGATGGCATTTTCTTCCAAATGCCATTGTATTTACACAATTGTAAGTTTTAGGCATGCAAAAGATGCTTTGCCTGCCCCAAAGTTTTTGTGTTGCAGATTTTCCGCAGAAATCGTGGAAAACCGTGGAATACCGCTGAACTGTAATATTATGGGAGGGGGAACCTGAGAGCTTGCTGAAGGTAAACAGCAACCACTGGTAATGCATACAAGTTGGATCCAAGTATTGAAATGTATTCAATATGAACAGGTTTATGGATATACCCCCCCCCCCAAAAAAAAAAAAAAACAAAACAAACAAACAAACAAAAACAAAAACAAAACAAAACAAATAAACAAACAAACAAAAAACAGGGGGAAGAATCCATAGATTTATGTAAATTTGAACACGATTACTAAACCCATACACAGACATGACTCCTGTCCACACTTTCTAGTGACAGTCCCTGTTTCTGTCATTTGAAAATAAAAGCTTCAAGGCACGTTTTGGATTATGTCCATACTTTGCAAGTACAGAGGAACCTCGGTATAACGAGGACCTAAAGACCATGAAAATTACCTTGTTATATCAAGTTCCTCATATATCAGGGTACAAAAAATAGTGAAGACTTGGGACCATCAAAATCACCTTGTTATAAGAGGGTTTTGTTATATCCGACCTCTTTATATCAAGCTTTCACCATATTTGTTTATAGTACTGTGTAGGGCATTTAGGAATATCCATATTTTTGACATTTTCACCTAATTTTTCCCATTAGGTACACTATTACCATCATTAGTAAACTGATTACACCATGTACAAAACAATAAATAAAAACTATTGCTTCTTAACCCTATTTTAACTGGGCTATTTCAGACCCGGTTTTTACTGGGGGGGGGGGGTCAATTTGACCCCCCGTTCAGATCTCGGCCGCGGATCGCGCGATCGCCGCGAAAATTTGCATGCGCATAGAGCCGGATGTAAACTACACG
Source organism: Eucidaris tribuloides (assembly GCA_001188425.1). Taxonomy (NCBI): domain Eukaryota; kingdom Metazoa; phylum Echinodermata; class Echinoidea; order Cidaroida; family Cidaridae; genus Eucidaris; species Eucidaris tribuloides. The sequence continues at coordinate 14,676 of JZLH01S0528637.1, forward strand.
ACTGTATAGTAAAATTTTCACAAAAATTATTTTTTCTATTTTTTAAGTAATTAATAATGCAAATAAGTGTATGAAATTTTGTTTTCGCCTATAACTCACTAAAAACAGCTAGTAGAATGCTAATTTTTGGTGAAAATATTCATTTTGACATTTCTAACAATTATCTACAAAAACATTTGCCGAATTGGAATTGATTTCTTATGTATTTTATTGTTTTGTGAATTTCTTATGTATTTCTTTGTTTTTTCGACCTTTTGTTTTCTATTGTTTTTTCGATGAAATTTGTTGGGGACACTTTTGCAATCATAAACAGCATAAAATTAATTCATTTCAACCAGTAAAAGCAAAAATAATCATACATTTATGATTTTTGGCTGAAAACACAATTTCCATTGATTTTGTACACGAAATCACGTTTTTGAGCAATTTTGCGGTTGACATGCATGTATAAAAAGTTGCGCAGCGTCGTAACGGTATGACCGATTTTCGCAAAAACGGTCTCAAAAGATGCGCAAGACTTGAAAGTAAAAAGTCGGCGAGCGACGCGGTGAAAAAATTTTGCGCGGTGGCATGGTTGCGAAATTCGTCGAGGGGGGGGGGGTCAAATATATCTAATATAGGGTTAAAGAGGTGAAGTGCATCTTAAACAAATATACCATGCACTGAGAGGCTCCAGTGGAAATTATGGATTCTGAGGTGACTGGCATAACACTATTTTCTGAGGGGCGCAGCCCCGAAGAAAATAGTGCTATATGCCAGTCACCGAAGAGAATCCATAATTTCCACTGGTGCCTCGAAAAAAGTGCATGGTATATTTGATTTATATCCTTGATCAAAAAATCAAAATAACAAAGTCTAAAGTTGATAGATTTGAACAAAGTAAGTCTAATTGAAATATTAACTCACCATTCATCATACATTTAGCCTACTTTTAAATTTGGGCACATTGCAGCGTTGCGATCTGCGCTGCGTGAACGTCGCACAGGTCGCACCACTAACTGCGGAGAGTCTACACAGTGTTGGCGTCGCATACGTTGGGGCAGTGGTTGTGACGTCACGATATCGGATAGCGGAAATTATACCGATATCGTGACGTCACGATTCTGGGATATCTATCTTTTGGCAGAGCTCGGTGGTAGTGAAACTATTTTATGTCACGTGAGCCAACCTTGGCCAATCACAAGAAGAATATTTTTTGATCTAGGATATAAAAGTTATTATTCATTGCCCTCAAAGGGCAAGGGAAAGTACTCCCACCAGTGTCAATACTTTAAAAGGCAGATTTCTTTGAACTCTGAGCAACATTGACGAACCTTGTGTAGTGATTATGATGACCGTACTGTGCAATGCCCTCATCAATCCTGTGGAAGATTCTTCAAATTCCTGCACAAAAATCTATGTAATTTGCCTCATGGGACTGATGTTGGTGTATATTGTATAAGCACTATTTTGTGCCCGTTGCAATGACATTGAATTCCAACTTGCCCTTCAACATTTCCAAGAAACGAACATGTAGTGTTGAGCTTTTGTTTTCTACATGGCGTAAAAAAATATTCTTGTGGTCTTAAATTTTTGCTAATGATGGTAATTTTGACTAGAGCTCCATGGTTAAATGAATAAATGGTATTGCTGTATCAACTATTTTGTGATTTGTTGCTTCTGATTTCTGCATTTCATTCTTCAAATTATCGTATTATTTATGTTTATTTTTATTTATTTATTTATTTATTTGTTTATTTGTTTGTTTACTACAGGATGCCTCATGGGAGATCAAAGCAGCACGAGCAGCGGCATTGGAAGAAGCTGATGAATATTAAAACTGACCAATCAGAACTCTGCACATTTCAAATGAACCAATCACAAATCGAGCAAATATCATATGCTGTAGTATTAAATGTATTAATCACTATTGCTCCCGCAAATGTTATAATTCTCATATGTATTTTTTAATTATTGAAAATTTTAAAGATATTTTAACAGCCTGTACAGTCCCCATTTTTCTAATGAGGCAAAAGTAATATTTTGGCAATAATGTAATCTGCTTGAATGTAAAGTGTAGTTTGTAGGTAGTCATTTAAGGGCTTTCACGAGATTAAAATACATACTTGAAATCAATATCATTGATCAAAGTAAAGTCTATCGTATCAAAATAATTGTAAGAAGCTAAATGATCTTCCAAAGTATTTTGTATTTTAATACTCTGTAAAGTCATATAAACTAGCTGTATAGGTACATGTTTGTGTAATAATGCTTTGTATTGTAGTAAATTGTTGTATACTTATTGCCATGCTTGCGTACACAGAAACACCATCTAAATTTATTTCTAGATATTGCTTTAAAAAAATGATATTTAATAACTTGCCTTTTACATCCAAATTGTACAAATTTCACATTTATAATTGTTAATTTTTGTCTGTTATTTTGTTTTAATAAATTGGGAAATAATCACAGGGACACAACTCAAATTTTCCAAAAATGTCACATGGTACAGATTATTTTAATTCTTAGTTTAAAGCTCATATATAACAGGTTAGGAAAAAGAGTATGGGGGAACTAGCACAATTGCAGCTAGTTTTGTCCATGGGGTCGGGGCCAAAAAAATATATCAATGTCGTTAAATCGTAAAAATCACGCCTGCTTCACTTTGTAATCTGTCATTGATTTTGTTTGATATTCAGGTCCTGCGCTACATCGACATCATATTTATATTAACTTTAACACAAACTTTAACATGTGAGGAGAAAACAAATGTACATTATGGCTGGAGTCCAAAAATCAAGAGTGGCAGCAAATCTTCTCTTTACCAACCAAAGATTAGGAAACTCATTTGATACATCTTTGAACCATAATGCCAAATGGTATTTAAGAATGGATATTACAATTTACCCTTTTTTTCACTTTCACCAAAAAGAACTTGTGTAATTTGGC
>JZLH01S0528637.1:35750-49229 GCA_001188425.1 Eucidaris tribuloides
AAAAAGGAGAGATAAAAATTGCAAATTGACAATTATCCTGAAAAGGGCCTCAAGTTATAACATTGTCATAGAATATAGAAGACTGTACCTGACTTACCTCCCCCCCATAAAAAAATAGAACAGTTGGACTGCATGCAACCAATGGTATTAAACACTTTCTACCACGTCCCCTTATGATTGTTTGGGATTCCAGTGCATGTCCATAATCTGTTGAAAGGGGAGTCTTTATGGGCAGTGAACTTATTTGTAACATCCCTGTAGAGCCCACGGAAAAGATAACCCATCCCTAGGCTATTGATGAAGGGCATGTCAAGTGAATCTCTAAAATTTGAAACAAATGATAAAAAAAACAATACATACATGTCTAAACATACAACGATTCTTATACTAGCAGCATTTCCAATCACAATATGATTAATGCGCTCAACAACTTATATAATATAAAAAAAAACTTCGAGAACAAAATGTTTCAACCTCCCTTCTAAATGTGAACGAAGCTGATTACGCACTTCCCTGCAACTTATTCCAGACTCTTGGTCCAACAATAATGTAACTGCGCTCACCAGCTTTCGTCGCCCTGGCACGGTTAAACAGAGTGCTGTAGTGTCTGCATTTAGCGTTTTAGTGTACCGTCTATGGTAAGGAATTTTCCTTGCAATTGTGAAACACACACATTCAAATACAGGAGTCTAATACGGTCACTAGAATTCACTAAAGAACTGAAGTTCTAGCTCCTATATTTTGCTAAAAGGTTCCCAGATGGCATTTTCTTCTAAATGCCATTGTATTTTCACAATTTTTAGGCATGCAAAAGAGATCCCCTGCCTTTAACCCTAATTAGACTGGGGTATTTTGGAGGCTGGAAAGACTGGGGGGGGGAGAACCTAAAGGGCCCCCCTTCAGATCTCGGCCGTTGATCGCACGATCGCGATGAAAATCGACACACACTTCACCCATGACATAATCTACAGAATTGTATATTTGATTGTTCAAAAAGTAGTCAAATTTAGTTTTAATTAATTATTCTTATTTATGCATGAAATTAGAATTTGGCTGTAAATCATTAAGTAAAGCCCTTGAAGTGCTAATTTTTTGTTTAAAGACTCTTTGCGAGATTCTGATCGGAGGTACATAAAAAAAATTCTACATCAAAATGTTTTCTTATGTATTTTACTGTTTTTGGAATTTCTTATGTATTTCTTTGTTTTTCGACTTTTTGTTTTTTATTGTTTTTTCAATGGAAATTGTCGGCGACATTATTTCGGTCATAAATAGCAGCAAATCAAATGATTGTTATCAATGAAAGCAAAATTAATCACTCATTTATGAATTTTAGCTGAAAACACAATTTGCATTTACTTTGTACATGAAATCACGTTTTTGAGCAATTTTGGGTCTGACGCACGGGTGCAAAATTATGCATAACTCGCGAACCGGGTACCCGGGCGTCGCAAATTTGGGCTTAAAAGATGCGCAAGTCTTCAAAGAAAAAAGTCATGAAATATCGCGGCCATAGCTTCTCGCGTTAAAAATTTATCGCCAAAAATGTCGAGGGGGGGGTCTATCAGTCCAATTAGGGTTAAGATTGTGTCCATGATTTTCACACCCTGAAAGGAGCCTACGCATCTCTTTAAATCACTGATAATATAAAGATTCACTAAAAGACTGTGGTTTTGATTTGCACACCAAAGCAATTTTGCTTTGATTTGGTCCAACTAAAGATGTGTACATAAAATGGCACTTCAAAATTTGGGATTCAAACATTGTAAAGTTTTTGAAATATAAGCAATAACTAAATTGAAATTGGGCTTTTGCTCAAGTTGCACTTATCATTTTATAGGAGTTTGGGTTTCAGACACTGGGTACAGCTTCTGCTTTCCCCTACTTTAAAACTGAACACCTCTGGCTCCCTTAAAGGTTGTGTCATTCATTTGCACGTCAAAAAACATCTAAATGAATGAAATCAGCTGAAATCATATCCAATGTGAACATTAATATAAATAAACACCTCTCATAGAGACTTGGGGTAAAATGTTGTGTTTTGGTGTAAATCTGGACGGTTAAACTTCATCCTTTTCCAAATGACTCGGATGTCTTTTCAAAAAATCTGTGATGTCAATGTGCACGGGCCGTTCCAAAATTGTCCGATCAGCCGTTAGCCGTTTAACCAATCAGTGCGCTCCGCTGGTCTTGCGACGGTACACATAACCGCGATTCGCAATTTGAGCAAAATTTAAAACTCACGGAAAGAACAACATTCTGGTAACATGCCGTTATTAGTTTTTCTTATAAAACAACAAATTCATGATGTATGGATCTTAAAAACTTTCAACACACCATTTGTAAGTACTAAACTATAATGAACTTAATGAAGGGAAGTAATGGACTTGCAAGTCCCTGGCACAATCTTTAACCCACTGGAGACTATAAACAAGATATCTCAGGCTGGGGTCTATGGAGAATGCATGTTATATTGAAATCAAATTATCCCCTATGGCTTAAGGCGTGGAAGCATAAAAAAGTGTGGAGTTGTCATGTTCAAAATAGTTGTCAAACAATGTTTAATAATTAGAAGGGCAGACAAGGAAGCTATGGGAGGGGGTTAGGACAAGGATTGAACCCCCCCCCCCATGTTTTTTTCTTCAAATGGTGTCAACTAGCTGGGGTTTCCTCGTCTGAGTCAAACTCCACCTCCTCGTCCTTTACCCATTGGCCACTAGGATCTTGTTTCCAACCGGAACTGTGAGAAAAACAAAGAGAAAGCAAAAAACATTTTAGTAATTTGGTGAATACGTAGACATACGTGTATTACTTACTCTCAAAAAAATAACATTCATTCATTGATTCAAATTTATTTATTTTCCATCAATCCAAATGGATAAAAATATAAATATGACAGTTAAATACAAAATCTTTGGTTGTAAATGCACAACATTGAGTGTGAATACATATAGATAGTAAAATATTAAATCAAGTAACTTAAGATGACATGACTGGGAACACTGAAATGCTTCTAAGAACCAGGTAAGTTCAGACATATGCCTATTAGGTGGTTGGACGAAAATACATTTTTTATCTAAACCGACTTGGAACTCATCAGGGAAATTTCCTTGGGTATTATGACAAGAATTACATATTCGGGTTCTCTAGAAGTATCATAAGCCAAGGATCGAGGATGTTTCACCAGAAAGCAGTATAATTTTCACATGTAAATTGCCCTTAATAGCAATCTGTTAAGTAATGCAGTATACAGGCCCTATATGCTTTATGTGTACTTTTGCCTTATTACTAAATAAACCCTTCATTTTTAAGTTGTAATGTTAACCACTGTTCATAACACATTTAATACTACATAATTAATTAGAGTGAAATACCAAAAATGTAAATTGTATCTAACTAATGATGTACAGTGTTACTACGCATTCGGGCATTGTCAGTACAAACATTCTTTTTGGGTGGGGTTAAATAAATGTAAATAAATCCATGAATTTCTAATGAAGTTACACTGCATAATCCCTGATTTCTGATTTTTTTTAAATACCGGGTGAGGATGCCTCCTCTGCACCCTTCACACCTCTTCTGAACGGTAATCCCAGCGGGAGGGGGGACTAGGGAGACATCTCTCGCCAAAAAATTGACAGACTGGCGGACACAATATCAAATCCCCTCCTACCATTTTGAGCTTTTAAACTAAATCGCTGTTTACCGACTTTTGTTTTAATGTGGACTCTGTTGGATTGTCGTTTAGGCTTGATGTTCTGGCTAAAAAGATGTTTTTGGGGCAGGCTAGACAAATGATCTTAAGGTCGCCTGCCAAATCTACCCCTCACTACTTAATCGGTACTGGAAAGTTTGCTTTACCTGTATGAGGGCTAAGTTTAAACAATTTTTGGCAAGACAAAATGATGGGTATATCCCTGCATTGGAGAAGAAAACTGTATTTCTGCCACATGCAAAACATTTCCCCTAAACTCCTGGCCATTTGCTCCCACACTTACCAAATCCAAGATATCATTTTTTTTTTGCTGGTCAGCCATACGGCCGAATAAAGTTGTGGTGGTGGGGGGGGGGGGGGGTCGGGTAGGGAGTACATTTTAATTCCAAATTCTTAGGTCCACAATTTTTCGGCTCCGTTCAACCCAGTCCCTTCACTTGGGGGGGGGGGGGGGGGGCTGCAGGTAACATTTTTAAGTTATGAGGAATCATGATATACCATGTACGGGGCAAATGGAAACTGTTGTTCTGTAATATAAATGTTTGTCTATATCGTATAATAAGGGGGGATTACCAAATAGGGGTGTTTGGCAACACAAATCACTCTTTCACCCACGGTCCCTCTCAACGTCCTCACTGGATGCCTCCAGGGCGATGTTAGATCAGGGAATGGGGGACCCTATCAGCAGGAGCATGGGAGTATGATGAAAAAATTTTCATTCCAAATCCCAGATCCATTTTTTTTCCAGCCAGCCCGCCCAATCCGAAAAGTCGTTCAAGGTGGGGTGCGGTTGGGGGAGGGGGTAGGTTTTAAGTTTGCAATTCATATTTCCGCAGTCCCCAATTTTCCCGGTCAACCCAGCCGCTCAGCAAGAGGGGGGGGGGGGGTGAGAAGAAAATCCTAAATTAATATCGTGTTCTACGGTTAAAATGGGAGTGTTTTCCATATAGAAAAGTTTATTTAACGTAAAAAGGAGGTTAGCATAGGGGGAGGGGTGTTAGACAACCAAACAGACCCCCGCGTTCGTGTATGCCTCCAGGGCATGTTAGATCAGGGATGGGGCCATACAGCAGGAACAGGGGAGTAGTCAGTAGTGAACGAAAAAAAATTCATTCCAAATTCCAGATCCAATTTTTTCCCGGCCAGCCCAGCCGCCGAAAAGTTGTTCAAGGGGTGGGGTGGGGTGGGGGTAGGGTGTAAAATTTGCAATCCCAAATTCCAGGTCCCCAATTTTTCCCGGTCAACCCAGCAGCTCAGTAAGGGGTGGGGAGAATTTTTTTCCTAAATTAAAATTGTGTTCTACGGTTAAAATAGGAGTGTTTTCCATATAAAAAAAGGTTTATTTAATGTTCCGTAAAAAGGGGGATAGCAAAGGGGAAGGGGGTTGTTTGACAACCAAACACCCCCTGCATTTGCGTACGCCTCCAGGTCATGTTAGAACAGGGGTGGGCCATACAGCAGGTGAGAGGGGGGTGTGGGTGCAAAAGGGATGCCCCTCGATCCCAATATTTTCCAAAAATCAGAAAATCAGGGGGGTTTGCAGTGTAATTTATGAAATTTAGGAGTTTTTTTATACATTTTTTACCCCACCCCAAAGATTTTACCCTGACACTGCCCTTGCGTTGTAAACACTGTACATCTAGAGAAACAATTTACAGGTAACACTCTAATTATGTAGTATAAATGCTGTTATTGAAAGTGGTACACACACTTAAAATGAGGGTAATATCTTATAAGGCAAATACACATAAAGCCCTATAGGCCTATATACTCTTAATACAGAGATATAGGGAATTTCGTGAAAATTTACTGCCTGGGTGAAACATCCTCTGATCTTACTGATACTTTAGGATAATAATAGTCTATACCCAAGGAAATTTCCCTGAAAGTTCCCAGTCGATCAGAGAAAAAAAGTATTTTTCGTCCCACCCTAAGTGTTTATCTTGACAGGAAAAAAATTTGTCTTGAATTTGTTTACTCCAGGAGAATCAAGCATGAACAAACCAATACATGCATGTACTGAATTTATCTCATAGTTACCCTGATAAAAATTGATCAAATAGAAAGCTACACGACAAATTTGCCCATCATAATGAATATTGATGGTAGTTCTTTTACAATGACTCAACAACATTTCATCACTTAATTCTCACAGCATAATCCTTGAATAGTTTCCTTGATTCTAGAATAGTTTTACCCAAAGATGAGGACTACTTCCAATCATGCTATTTACATGTACCTTTAATGGTTAAGTGTTTAGCCACAGATATAAAGAACACCCTCTTTGGACTTAATTACAAAACAAGGTGATAGCCATAATATGTCTTGCCCTGTTTGCATGCAATTATTCATTTTACTTTAAAGACGCTATTATAAGTTACACTGTGGAAGACATGTTTAAATAATTGTCGAACTTTGCTATCTGACAGTGTTTGAATGGACAAATAAACACCTTAGAACACAAACGTTTGGACAGTTATGCTGTCACTAGTACAATATGTGCAGATACAAATTGGCACATTAATTTTATATCGGGCGATAGGAAATTCTGCAACACAGCAGTCTATGGAGAAAAGCTGGAATGGTCTCTCAATGATTTTCACTTTTTTAAAGCACTTAATGATTGTTTTACACTGCAATTTTTTCAGGGCTTCATTTTGAGACAGTGTCAAAGACACTAGTAGCATGAAGAATCATGTAGCTCAGATTTTTTAAACTGGATAGCTCAGATTTTTAAAATGCGAAACATTGTTATACAGTGCCTTTTAAAGAAGCTTATGATCGTTCTAAACTGCAATTTGTTTCAGGCTTCATTATTTAGACTATGTCAAGAAGCACTAGCGTAGCATGGGGAATTCATGCGGCTCAGATTTTATAAACTGAAACACTGTTATACAGTGCCTTACATTTGACCTTTCACCGATACACATCCAAATTCCCATCCCAAAGGAATGTGTTACAAAATGTTGTTTCAATTAGTTAACCGTTGGAGACTACGAATGAGATATCTAGGCGGCTGGCGCGTCTATAGAGAATTGAGTGTTATACTGATATCAGATTGTCTTCAACAGGTTAGCTTGTAAATGGTATCCATGTACCTCCGTTAGCTGCAAGTATCTCTCCATCTCCCTCTTGGTCTCCACACTTCTCTTGGTTTGTCCTTCTGTCGATCACAGTGATGAACGCATTACTTCAGTTTTCCTTTCTGCTTCCCCACCAGTCATTGCTTGTTTTATGTTCGTAATAATCCGAACCATTTCCAAGTTGTTCCCTCTCTTTTTTTGCAAACTAATGCAACCTTCTGTCGATCACACTTGCAATTCTCCACTGTTAGTTACTATCATTTCCTTGGCTTTCATGTGCAATTTGTTTCCCTACGTTTTTACATGGTTCATTAGTGTTTCCAGGCTCAATCAAACCAGCCAAAGACTGATTTCCAGAAGTTTGACAGAATAATCATTCCTTTACAGGAACATCCCTGAAATCCTGTTCTTGGCTCAAATGACCCTCCCAGCGCCCTCCCCGCATATTTGCCGTGATATTGCCTGATGCATCACTTGATGTGATGTCGTAATGCATGTTGCAAATGTACTTCTGCAGTAGATTGGTGATAAGTCTCTTTAACAGAATTCCCACTAGAACTACTAGCTTTTCGCTTTGCTTTAGAAAACATACTGGTTGCAACTGCATGGTAGGAACTGCTGGACTGGAAAGTCTGTTTTGCTGGAGTGGAATTCTTGGCTTGACTTGCTGTGCTGAAGCTGTACATTGCCTTACACACTTGTGATTGCGATGAATTGAAGAGAAGGTTGTGATGGGCCTGGTTCATGCTTGCATGTTCTTTAGATGTCTTTGCCGTGTGCTCTGGAAGAACAGCTTGCCCTTGGATTTACTTGACAACACTAGTGAAAGAGAAGCGTTAGTACATACTTGGTTCCTAGTGTACATCAAATGCGTATAGGCTCTTCTTAAGTTATCACGGTTGATAATGAGATAGGGGTAACAACAACATGATGGATGGACAGGATGGCATGGACAAAACACATAGTCACCACTGAAAACAAAATGCATTCTGGCACACTTTGCTTGCGGAGCATTAGTAAAAAAAATATGAAATACACATTTCTAAATATTTATTTTTTTGCGCTTAAAGTAATAGTCAGTAGATGTCTAACAACTATAACAACTTGCGTTAATAAATAAATAAATAATAATAAAATAAACAGTTACATGACTATTGCATGTTGATGCAGCGACAAGTCATATAAGGAATATAATTTTCTTCTTTTCATATTTTTTTTCACACAATATATATATTTGCTCTAGCCATTTGTCCAGACAGGCGTAGAAATCCTTCGCAACTGCACAGGAAACTGTGTTTAACCTACAGCACACGTGATGGTCAGAAGAGGTGAAACTAAATAGACGAGCTGCTAGACATTTACAACAGAAAGAGGCTTTGCTTGCTGCGAAAAAAAGAACGAGCTAGTAGAACTACGAAGAGAACTATCAACCTATTCCATTGTCTATTCTGCACCCACCCCCCCCCCCCCATACAAAGGGCATAACGGACATTTTTTTAAACAAAATATTGAATTAGATTACATGTAGTGAGGGACTCAGTACATCATGCTTAAAACATACAGCGAAAAAATATTCATTGAAGTGTCACTTTGGTTACATAATGCCGCTTGTTAAAAGACAATGGAATACGGCTTTAGTGTGTGAACAAAATCATTTTGCTCAATATCTCAAAACACCAAATCGTCAGTTTTGCTTTGTCATGGGTGGGCAGAGTTATCGTGTCATTACAAGCACATTAACCACATTTTATGCCCCTCATCTGATGGGTATTATCTCCATTTAGTTTAATTTGGAAAGTGGTGAATAACAATGATCGAGGCTTCCCAAATGAAAAACTCTATTGAAACATGCATAAGTAGCTCACTACAATTTTGACACCTGTAAAATGTTTACTATCAATCTAGCTATTCCACCTGAAATGGCCAAACACAGTCAATGTATGCTAATTTCTGGCTTTAGCTATCAAAATAGTAAAATACAATACAGATTAGATCTAACTTGGCATATTTTTTGCGTGATACCGATGGTGCCACGATGCACTTACCGCACAAACACGCATGCCAATCTCATTAATCACTATAAAATCGCGATAGTTTTCACGATGACTATCGCGTATTGAAAGTTGCGATCGCTGAAAATTGCACCAATTTTTATCCCGCAAGATCGGATCCGCTGCGGGTAAATACCGACGGATCTCGCCACAACGCGAGATCTCCGAGCGCACATCAGACAGTGCGCGGTTGTGACCCGGGTACGTGATACCCGATCCGATCGGCGGCCAATGCAGCCGCGCGTGCCGCTTTCATGAAGTGCAGTATGTACGTACGTACATGTCCATGTCCGAATGAACTCTGCTGTCTACATAGTGTTTGGTGAAGATCGACGTTTAATGTGAAAAATTGTCGCAACATAATATTTTACTTGCAATGAGTTGATTGTAATAGACGCAGACGGGCATAAAAAATAATAATAATTAATGTCATACACGGAAATTAAGAAACAAGTAGAGTTAATCACCCGGTTTGCAGCCGTAGTATTAGCATTTTTCCGCGGTCTCAAAATTCTGTGAATCTACCGGAAGTCATTCAATCACATATACTAGAGCCAAAGTAGAGCTAACAGATATCCTCGCTCTTACCCCAATTGAACTATGAAAATGAATGCGCCCGACCAATCGAGCTAGTCAAGCACTGACCAATTGGCCGCGGAAACCGGACGCATTCTGTCCCGTTTGCGGCCCCCCCTGCGTGAACGGGTCCCGCGTGTTCGGCGATGTGGAGTGCCTGCCGGTGCTCTTCCCGGCCTGCACTGCCGGGCGGCTGGTGGGCATGACACACTGTATATGAGAAAGTTTTCGTTGTTTGGATCTGAAAAGCGAAATAGGCCTATAGGCCTACTAGTATTTGTTGCCAAACATTTCATTAATAATGTACGTGAGTTTGCTGTCAATGTTTTATCTAAAAGTCATAACATTTCAAAATTGGCGTATTAACTTTGCAACCTGTTCGTAGAGTAGCCGAGACAAAGTATCAAAAATAAAACTAACGGGATATACTGCCGTCCGGGGCCAATTCTCGCCAACGTGTTCAATGAATGCTTTTGTTTTCCCACCACTTAATTCATATTTCATTGTAAGTTTGTATTATTTGTATATAATTGCTATTTCTCCACGTTTTAATTGTATATTGTTTTTTATGAAATGTGCGAAATAAATTGAAATTGAAATTGAAATCTTAGTACATGCAATTAACTGACGGCAGTATGAATCCGTTATGTTTTATTTTTGCATACTTTGCTCTCGGCTGCTTACCGAAACAGGTGCAAGTTAATACACCTTATTGTAAGGGACACACCCCTCCGCGACCTGCGGTGAATGGTGTGGCACTTGTCAAAACTGAGTCTGATTTTTCAGATACCATGACGCCAAACTGTGATGTCTCGACTATGACGGGACCATTTGTTACAATGACTGTGCTGGCCTATTTAAACGCATACAAACTGACGCATCCCATCACCATGCCTTCTGACGGACAAATGCTTCAGTGACGCGCTTCACCTGCGTCAATTAATTTGTTGGTTAAATGGACCCCCCATGCACGCACCATTCCCGGGGCGTCGAGGGACGGTGCATTTACAATGATAAATGCTAGAAATGAATTAGATGAATCCCTGGAACTATTTCTGATATTAATGTGTCTGTCTGTTCTGTCCCAATGTTCTGTTTACTGTTTGCTATGATTGGAAATATGAGGTTTTGAGTTTCATTTCGCTAAAACAGAAATTATGCAAATTATTCTCGTTCCGAATGTAAAAAACAAAGAATTGGGTAAACAATTATTTGCCATGGTGATACTTGACGCGAATATATTCCCTAATTACTCATTCTGATATGGGTTTGCTTCTGCTGTCGGGATGTTTCTTGCATTCTTTTGCTACAATGCTATGATTGGAATTGTGAATTGTGAGCTTCAAATATAATGAAAATTAATACATGTATCATTTAAATGCTAATAAAATTGGCAAACAGTTTATTTATCGAGTATTTACTTGGACGCACACCTACACTTAATGTTTGATTACGATTTCAATATTATTTTACTGTAATGTGTATTCCTGAGATTAATATTTAAAAATTTATTTTCATTTAATAGACAATTTGGGTGCCTTATGCGATGAAGAATAATAATTAGATTTTCGTTTCGCGATCCATGCCACAAGGGCCCCCCGTCATCCGCCTTCATAGAGCCCGAGATATTTAAACACAATTTTAAAAAAATAATTATTTTGGTTGCACTTCATCACTGCGATCGTTATTTTTTCCCCTGACTCTAGCTCCACGTAGTTTTTCATACTGTCTTCTGCGCACCCAGCTTACAACTACTGTCTGCTCTCTCAGTGCTACTTCAACACTCCTTATCCAGCCCCTACCATGTCATTTTATTATTCTACGTGATAAGTAATGATTTAGATGCAATATTTCCCCATGTTTGATTGATTTTCACGATTTGATAACTAGAAATCAAGACAAAAAAATAAAAACAAAAACAATGCCAGCTTTATGTAGCTACCCGTTGCACGTAACCGACATCCCCCATGGTCGAGATAGGCTTGACACTGGATTGTCGTGCAATATGTTCATCGATCATTCACCGCGATTTATATTATACCACACCATTCGAATCATTTGATGCATAAATATTCCAAGCCATCTCCATCGACAATCCACCACACCAAATTAGTCCATCATAAATCCTTAATTCATCGACAATCACATTACCACTCAGTCGCTCCACACCACCACCGCGCCGCACCACCATCACCATCACACGAGCCACGACACTAAATCTTTGTGATCATGCAAATTTAAAATTCAAACATATACATGTAATTCATCGACTATCACCACATTAACCACTCCCACGCACAACCAACCACCAAATCATCGATGCTTATTACATGTACATGTCAGTTCAAGGCTTCCAGTAAAAAATGCATGACGGGATTATTGCAAATGTGCCCCATTGACTGCATGTTGTACGTATACATCAATGAATAGAAATTGAAATGTATGGTAACGGTCAAACGTGTACCACATACATTCATATTTTCTATTCCATGATGTATAACGTATCAAATGCAGTCAAGGGGCAAATTTGCATAATCCCGTCACGCATTTTTCCTGCCACTAAACTGACATGATATGTTCTCGAACAACAGCTGTATCTCATTGAATACTTAACATCCACACATTCACTGCAAATACGGCGGAAAGCACAGTCCCGAACAGTTAAACGCACTCTCACCATCACGCCATCAACCCTGTACAGAATGTTATGTTTCTATTAGTTTGCCTTCCTTTCTCACGACTTCTAAAAAGTATTGGGGAAACATTTTTAGTCGCCAGTCAAAATTGTAATTATTAGTTATTGATGTAAACATCCCGATGTTCTTCCTCGTTCCCATATTTCTGCGCGATCTTCACAAAGGGCTGGTTTGTTGACTTCATTGATATCATTCTTCACAATGTGCTCCTCTTTAATACCAACCAGTCTAATTGCATCCTTTTGCTGTCGTCTTCATCGTATAATGGAAGTTGCTCAGGATAGTACTGCCGGCCCCTCGGGCGAAGTTTGGTTGCTATCGGCAATGCATCATTTGGGCCCACGGTGATGCGAATAAGCTGTGACCCTCAAGCCATGTGGGAACGTGATTGGACATTGGATCGAAGAATTGGAAATGTCCGGTCATATATCAAGCCATGATGATCATGATGATAATGTTGATGATTATAATTATGAATGGTCATGATGCTGATAACTATGAATGATTATCTGATAATGATGATGTGATGTTGTCGATATTATAAATGGATCATGATGTTGGATGCAGTGATTGTGAGAGTGCTCGTTGCAATGAGATATTAGTCATGGAATCGGATCACATGATATGATGTTGATTGACCATGATGCTTATATGGCTTCATTTGATTGATTAATGGTTGAAATATTAGCAATGATAGATAAATAATAATAAATATCAATAATGAATAATAATGATGATGATGATGAATGATTAATATATCGATTAAATTAATGATTTATAAATAATGATAAAAAAACATACATTGGATCAAATATTTCATCACTGCAAATACTAAAAAATTAATGCCATTACTATATATTTTTCCGATCAAACTTCGAGATATGGATTGGGTCGAATTGATATATCGATCAGATAATGTCCACCGCCCACACATCCCCTACGCGGAAATTCCACGCTACTGATTAATCAGTACTATGATCTCATTTACCATAAACATCACAGTGTTGCCAGTATTAAAATTCCCTTTAACTCAATGTCCACTTAATAATGTAATTCGATACTTGTTAAAATCACATTCACATGCAATGAATACGGCGGATAGAAATGGGAGCCAACAGTGAAACGTACTTGATTAGACCAAACGATCTCACATTACCACCAATCACTTGGTCCCTGCACAAGTGCGTGAATGTTTATGTTCTATAGTTTGACCTCTCCTTTCTCACGACTTCCAAGTATTGGAATCGACTTGCTGGTTAAAACATTTTCTGTCTTGATCTACTATCATAGGTTCTCTCTTTATTCTAGCGAATTATTATCAATGACCCTGCATTTTTAACTCCCAACCAGGGTCCGTG
>JZLH01S0528637.1:49254-59596 GCA_001188425.1 Eucidaris tribuloides
CTGAGTGGGGTAAAAATGTAAATAAAAACCATGAATTTCATGAATTACACTGCAAAATCCTGATTTTTGATTTTTTATTCCCACCTGCAGCCCCAAAGGCTCAGTGAGCTATTGCGATCGGCTTTTTGTCCGTCGTCCGACCGGTCGGTGTTTTATCATGCGTAAACTTATTACACATTTTGAGCTTTCTTCTTCAAATGCTGTATTGGATTTGGACGCCAAAAACTGGCAGGAATGATCTTGCGGGGTAGGGATTGAAGGCGTCCCCACATTGGTCCACCTGAACCTGCGGGGGGCCAGGGGCAGGGCCCTAAAGCGGCAAAAGTAGGTAGTTTCAAACATCTTCTTCTCTAGTATCAGAAATAAGTTTAAGATTAAGCCCACTTTGTTGTGTAGCACTACCTCTATATGCCGCCTTGAATTAAATGTTCCTCATTGACAATGCCCAGGGTGCCCTGTTTGGGCCCCCAAGGGGGCAAAAGTTTGGTGGTAGGGCCCTATGGCGAATAATTCACTTCTCAGCGTCAGTGGATTTTGACAAACTTGGTGGGAATGATCTCAGGTGGAGGGCCGAAAGATTGGTTCCATGGATGGTCATCACCAGCCCCCCCTGGGGGCCATGGGTCCAGGAGCCAAGCGCCCAAACTAGGTAACTTTCCTAACATCGAAGCCATTTGTACACAAACTGGGTGCGCTTAGATGCCGTAACAGGTGACCTCAATGTTATTTTGGTCAACAGGTCACATTATGTACGGTGCTAAAGGTCAAATGAACGTCCAAGTTTTCTCCTCTGCTTGGTTATTGGCCTTCTTCTCTATTTTTTTTTTTTTCTTTTTTTTTTTTTTTTTTTTTTTTTTTTTTTTTTCTTTTTTTTTTTTCTTTTTTTTTTTTTTTTTTTTTTGATCCAGAAATAGTTTAGTTAACGCGCACCTTGTAGATGTGCTAGAACCTCTAGTATGTGCTGAATTCAATGTTCCTCATGACATGCCACGGGTGGCCCTGTATTTGGCCCAAGGGGGCAAAATGTTTGGCGGTAGGGCCCTATACGCGAATCAATTCACATTTCCTTCACATCCAACTGGATTTAGACCACACTTGGTGGGATGATCCTCAGTGGGGAGGTGGAAAGAGGTTTCCTTGGGAATGGTAACCAGCCCCCCCCCCCTCCTGGGGGCCCAGGCGGGCAGGGCCATTATAGGGCCCCAAATAGGTAACTTTCTAGCCACAAGCCATTGTAACCAAACTGGGTGGTAGATAGCGTAACAGGCCGACCTCAATTCCTCTGGCGGTCAAGGTCTACATAATTAGGTCAAAGGTCAATGTTAGATACTAGGGTGTGCCTTGTTAGTATAAAACGAGTTCGATTTACACTTTATACTTGGCAATATCATGCGTGGCAAGGCGCGACGGCACAACGCTCTCTCAACTGGTTTTTGGCTCATCGTTGCGTGCTGATATCCAGCGCTCACAAGTGGCGCAAACCACTATCACCTCGTAGAACTTGATGTTTTTTCTATGGGTACCATAGAGAGTCTGCTCGAGACTCAGCTTCGTGAGCCGTCTGCCCGGGCTCTTGTTTTAAACAAAATACCGGGGAGGGGACGCCTCCTCTGCACCCACACCCTCTGCCTGCAAACAGTAATCCGGGGGGAGGGGGAGGGGGACGAGTGGGGACATTCTCTCCTAAAAATATTGACAGACAGGGGGCACACAATATCAAATCCCCCCTACCATCTTTGGTCTTTTACTAAATCCTGTTACCATTTTTTGTCTTCTTTTTAATGTGGACTTGTTGATGTCGTTTGGCTTAGATGTTTGGTAGGATCGTTTTTTGGGAGGCATGGCATACAAATTGCTTTAGCGCCCTCGCCCACCCCTACTTTCGGATGGTGTTTGGCTTCTGTATGGGCCTAGTTTAAACAATTTTTGTCAGGCCACCAACTGATGGTTATTCCCTGCATGTGGAGAGAACGATTTCTGCCATGCACATTCCCCTCAACCCCGCGTTTGGCCCCACCAAATCCAAGAATACCATTTTTTTTTTGGTTCAGGCCCAACTGCCGAAATAGTTGTTGGTGGCGGGGGGGGGGAGGTCGGCGTAGGGATTAACATTTTTATATTTTCCAATTCTAGCGTCTCACAATTTTTCCCGTTCAACCCAGTCGCCCAGCTAAGGGGGGGGGTGGGGGGTGCAGGTAACATTTTAAGTTAATATAGAATCATGATTACGGCGACAAATGGGGAGTTTTTCTGTACTAAACATGTTTGTCTATACGTAAAAGGGGGGTACCAAAGGGGTGTTTTCGCGTCAACCAAACACCCCACCCCCTCCTCACGTTACTCGCGTAATGCCACCAGGGGCATGTTAGATCAGGGGTGGGCGCCATACGCAAGGAAGCAGGGAAGTAGCTGATTGGATAAAATTTTCATTCAATAATTTCCAGATCCATTTTTTTTCCGTGCCATGCCCAGCCACTGAAAAGTCGTTCAAGGGGTGGCGGTCGCGGGGGCGGCGCGAGGGGTGTAGGGGTGTAACAGTTCTGCACATTCCATATTCCAGGTCCCCCAATTTTCCTGGTCAACCCGCCGCCCCCCTCAGCAAGAAGGGGGGCGGGGTGAGAAGAAAATCCTAAATTAACTATTCGTGATTTCTACAGGTTAAAACATGGAGTGTTTTCATATAGTAAAAGTTTCATTTAACGTAAAAAGGAGGTTAGCATAGCGGGAAGTGGGTGTTATACAACCAGAACAGGACCCCGCCCGCGCGTTCGCGTATAGCCTCAGGCATGTTTGATCAGCGATGCGGGCCTATACAGCCAGGAACGAGGGAGTACGTCAGTAGTGACGAACAAAAAACTTCATTCAAATTCCAGATCAATTTTTCCCGGCCAGCCAGCCGCCCCGAAAAGTATGTTCAAGCGCGGTGGGGGTGGGGTGCGGGCCGGCTAGGGCGGTGAAAATTTGCCAATCCAAATTCCAGGTCCCCAATTTTTCCTGGTCAACCCAGTCGCTCAGTAAGGGGTTGGGGGGAATTTTTTCTAAATTCAAAAATCGTGTTCTACGGTTACAAATAGGAGTGTTTTCCATTTAAACAAAGGTTTATTTATAAGTAAATAAGGGGATAGCAAAGGGGAAGGGGGGTTGTTTTGACAACCAAACAACCCTGCATTCGCGTACGCCTCAGGTCATGTTTAGAACAGTGGTGGGGCCATACAGCAGGTGAGAGGGGGTGTGGGTGCAAAAGGGATGCCCTCGATCCCAATTTACTTTCCAAAAATCAGGAAAATCAGGGGGGTTTGCAGGTGTAATTTATGAAATTTAGGAGTTTTTTTATACATTATTTACCTCACCCCAAAGATGTTTACCCTGCCCACTGCCCTTGCGTTGTAAAACACTGTACATCTAGAGAAACATTACATGGTAACACTCTAATTATGTAAGTTATTAAATGCTGTTTATGGAAAAGTGCGTACACACACTTAAAATGAGGAATATCATTATAAGGCAAATACACTATAAGCCTATAGGCCTCAGTTATACTCCTTAATACAGAGATATAGGGAATTTTGTTGAATAATTACTGCCTGGCTTGAAACATCCTCCGATCTTACTGATACTTTAGGATAATAATAGTCCTGATACCCAAGAATTTCCCTGAAAGTTCGCAACGGCTTCGATCAGAGAAAAAAAAGTATTTTTTCGTCCCACCCTAATGGCCTAATGGACTTACTGCGGAGTGCTTTATTTTCTTGACCAGCGAAAAAAATTCATGTCTTTGAATTTGCTTTACTCCGGAGAATCCAAGCCATGAACAAACCAATACATGCATGACTGATTTATCTCATAGATTACCCTGATACAAACTGATTCAAATAGAAAGCCTCACACACAGATCTAGCCATCCATCCAATGACACCTCTGGATGGTAGTTTTTTCAACTCGACTCACAACATTTCGCATTCACCTTAATTCTTACACGCAATCCTTGAATAGTTTCCTTGATTCTAGAAATTGACGTTTACCCAAAGATCAAGGACTACTTCCATCATGCTATTTGACATGTACTTTAATGGTTAAAGGTTAGTGACATGATTGGGAAACACTTGAAAATGCCTCGAAGAACCAATGAGTTGCAAATATACACCCAACTTAATACACTAGCAGGAGTGAGCTCCCACCTGGGAGGATGATTTGTCTGTAATTTGTTTACTTAAGGAGAATGAAGCATAAACATAGGAGTACCTTAATTTTATCCGGGGACGATAAAAATAAGCCCCATAGAGAGCCACACAGCAGGTTTCCGTGCTACAAGTGATATTGACATTGTTTATTTTAGAATAAGTCAACGTTTGACTACAAGATTTTCACAGGAGAATCCTTGCATAGTTTACTTGATTCTGGAGTAGTTTCAGCCCAAGTTGAGGACTACCCCCAATCATGTCATTTACCTTTATGTGTTTAGCCACAGATAGAAAGAACACCCTCTTTGGACTTAATTACAAAACAAGGTGATAGCCATAATATGTCTTGCCCTGTTTGCATGCAATTATTCATTTTACTTTAACATTTGACCTTTCACCTATACACATCGAATTCCCATCTTAAAGGAATGTGTTACAAAATGTTGTTTTCAATTAGTTAACCCGTTGGAGACTACGAATGAGATATCTAGGGCTGGGGTCTATAGAGAATGAGTGTTATACTGATATCAGATTGTCTTCAACAGGCTAGCTTGTAAATGAGTATCCATGTACCTCGTTAGCTGCAAGTATCTCTCCATCTCCCTCTTGGTCTCCTCACTTCTCTTTGGTTTGTCCTTCTGTCGATCACGTGATGAACGCATTACTTCAGTTTTCCTTTCTGCTCCACCACCATCATTGCTTGTTTTATGTTCGTAATAATCCGAACCATTTCCAGTGTTTTTCCCTCTCTTTTTTTGCAAACTACATGCAACCTTCTGTCGATCACACTGCAATCTCTCCACTGTTACGTTACTATCATTTCCTTGGCTATCATGTGCAATTTGTTTCCCTACGTTTTTACATGGTTCATTAGTGTTTCCAGGCTCAATCAAACCAGCCAAAGACTGATTTCCAGAAGTTTGAACAGAATAATCATTCCTTACAGGAACATCCCTGAAATCCTGTTCTTGGTCCAAATGACCCCTCCCGGCCCCCTCCCCGCATATTTGCTGTGATTGTGCCCTGATGCATCACTTGAATGTGATGTCGTAATGCATGTTGCAAATGTACTTTCTGCAGTAGATTGGTGATAAGTCTCTTTAACAGAATTCCCACTAGAACTACTAGCTTTTCGCTTTGCTTTAGAAACATATGGTTGCAACTGCATGGTAGGAACTGCTGGACTGGAAGTCTGTTTTGCTGGTGAATTCTTGGCTTGCTTGCTGGTGAAGCTGACATTTGCTACAACGTGATTGGATGAATTTGAAGAGACAGGTTGCTGATTGGCTGGTTCATGTTGCATGTTCTTTAGATGTCTTTGCCGTGTGCTCTGGAAGAACAGCTTGCCCTTGGATTTACTTGACACACTGTGAGAGAGAAGCATAGTACATACTTGGTCCTAGTTACATCAAAATCCGATCAGCTCTTCTTAAGTTATCACGGTAATGAGAATAGGTAACAGACAAATGGATGGATGGACAGATGGATGGACAAACACATAGTCACCCTGAAAACAAAATGCATCTGGCAACTTCGTTGCGGAGATATAAAAGAATATGAAATACACATTTCTAAATATTTATTTTTTTGCCGTTAAAGTAAAATAGTCAGTAGATGTCTAACAACTATACAACTTGTTAAATAAATAAATAATAATAGATAAATCAGTTTACATGACCTATTGCATGTTGTGCAGCGACAAGTCATATAAGGAATATAATTTTCTTCTTTTCATTTTTTTTCCACAAATATATATTTTGCTCTCAGCATTTAGTCCAGACAGGCGTAGAAATCCTTCGCAAATGCACAGGTAACTGTGTTTACCTACAGCACACGGTGTTGGTCAGAAGAGTGAAATCAATAGACGAGCTGTAGACATTTACAACAGAAAGAGGTTTGCCTTGTGCAGAAAAAAAGCAAAAGCTAGTAGAACTAGAAGAGGAACTATCAACCTATTCCATCTGTCTATTCTGCACCCACCCCCCCCCCCTCCATGACAAAAGGGCATAACGGACATTTTTTTACCAAAATTGAATTAGATAGTGTAGGGGACTCAGTACATCATGTTAAACATACAGGAAAAAAATATTCATTAGAAGTGTCCCTTTGTTTCATAATCCGCTTGTTAAAAGGACACTGAATACGGCTTTAGGTGTTGAACAAAATACATTTTGCTCAATATCTCCAAAACACCAAAATGTCAGTTATGCCCTTTTGTCATGGGTGGGGCAGTATCGTGTCATTACACAGCCATTAACCCATTTTATGCCCCTCATCTATGGGTATTTCTCCATTTAGTTTTGAATTTGGAAATGTGTGAATAACAATGATCAGCTTCCCAAATGAAAACCTCTATTGAAAAATGCATAAGTAAGCTCACTACAATTTTGACACCTGTAAAATGTTTACATATCAATCTAGCTATTCACACTGAATGGCAACACAGTCAATGTACTGCTAATTCTGGCTTTGCTATCAAAATAGTGAAAATACCCGTGATGTTTACACATTTTGGCAGATCTTGTTCTATCACTGGCACTATCAGCATGTTTCTATTGAGCCTACCCTATTTATCCGGATAAAATTTAACCGGCTAATAGTGGAGAGCGGTGCGTTTCTATTGGATTGCATTTTCCGCAAAGTGTGGTCGATCCTACCGGGATCGTACAATTACCGGCTAGGAGTCCGTTGACCTGGGTTGCCGCAAGGTATTGTGGGATGATGAGGTCAAATTTATGCTCAATCAAACACATGCGCGCTGCAGCCAGGGGTCATGTATTCCGATCACGTGGTTTGTTGATTTCCGGTTGTTAACCGGTTGATACCGCAACCGGCTGTTTCTATTGACGTCTTATGGTATCTTACCGTATAGCTCTCCGCTATTATCCTACAAAAAGCAGGATAATTACCGGCGAAACTTTCTCCGCTAAGACGACGGATAACGGTGGAGAAGGTCTGTTTCTATTGGGATCTTCTACTCCATTAGCCGGTTCATTCCAGAAAACAAGCTTCAATAAAAACACGCTGAATATTTTGAATACAGAGAATTCCTTACCTTTCATTGACTGGTTTATGAAACGGGTTGTACGGAGCCTCCTTCAGGAGGGTATGTCTCTTGGCATGTTCCACTTTCTGCAACAGGGGTGATGACTCTTCAGTCTGGAGGGAAATAAGTCAAATAAATCAAGTCTTACATTAATCATGACTAACTGACATCTGATGATGTTACCAGTTTTAACAAAAGTATGACATTTTGACACTTGTCAGACTTATACTTACAAGGATAAGACATAAAGCCTGATGTGCCATGTTGAGACAGCAACACCTCAGCACGTAAAAGAACCCACACACTTCATCGAAAAGAGAAGGGTGAAAACCCGGTGTTGTGGTCACATATCTACATGAATATCGGTTCATGGGACTGGATGCCTATTGGTAATAATGATTAAGTTTGCTTTTCTGGTCCCTGTCATCTGTAATAATGACAAATCAATAATAATAATGACAATGAATGCCAGGCTAAAGATTGCCACGCTTTGCCCCGAAACAACACTATTCAACTAGAAGGCCTACTAAATTTACAAAGTCTGTTTTTAGATTTAGAAATGCAGCAGTTTGTAATGATTTACTCACATACTTTATAAGAAAGACTTGCTGAAAACTTATTACTTTCAGATGATAAAATGTGCATTTAGTTTGATTAATTTAAAACTATAAACAGGTTACTCAGAATCAAAACTTCAAAGTCTTAAAGAACCCTGCGCATTGCCTAAGGGGACTACACACAAACATGGAAATGGTTTGCCAAAACAAACAATTGTAATGGCCATAACTTTCTCATGCAATTCAGCTCACCTGAGTTTCCACAACCCCTCTATGGTGCTTCTAGAGAAATATCACGAAAGGTCTCCGCTTCCTAAACACCCCTATAACAAAGGAACTACCCCTGTTCGCCAAACCCCAAATTTTAATCCTTGTTCCCTGGGGTTTTAAAGCCCTTCTCGCTGTAAACTACTGAGCCTTTTCACGCTGGACCTACCGGTAATCCTTGATCTTCTGTAACAGGATTGTAAGTGTGAATAATTGTCTGACCGAAGCAAATTAAAGCAGAACATATTTAATTTCTACTGATCTTGAGTCACTTTTTACTGCAGAGGCCACTGATTTAATTGCTAACTGAACACAGAAATTAAACTTCAAACAACATAAATCAACTGAGAAACAAGGGTTTGGGGAGCATTTTAGAAGGAATGGTCTGTGTATACTGGACTCTCCCTGCCCTACCCAAAAACAGCAGTTGCAGTCTATTAGCTCAGGGGATTAGGAGATGAAGGGATTGGCTGCACTCTGTTGACATTTCTGAGATAACAAACTCCTGGTTGATACAAAATTTGGGGAGTAGTGGAGAAGAGGAGAAATTTTGTCATGAACATCGAGCTTTGTTACCTTGCCACCATGTTTCCTTGATGTTTCCTGTCTCACTTGAAGTTCTTGCCGTCTCTTTTGAACAAGTAACGCAAACTCCCTCTTCTTGGCAAAATGGTGTTCAACAGCTATAGGCAGGGAGAACACAGAAAGCATAAAGACAAAAACTACTAATTTACTTGTAATGATATTTACAATGGAACAATAACTTCTTAGACCGAGAAAAAAATGTTGTATTGGCATATCGTGCCACAGACAATAGGGTCGGTAAATCAGGATTTTAAAAAAAAATTCCCCAGAATATAATGCCTTCACTTTACACACAATATACTTCTACTGCTTACTATTCCCGCGGCTCGAGTAAAAACAAGAGTATGCCAATCCAACTTTTATTTTTTTTATGGCCTAATGAAAAATTAATAAGACAATAATGATGACGTAATTGGTAGAAACGAGGAGTGTGATATAAAATTTGTCATTTTGTCCTGATTGAATAATTATTATGATAATTGTGGTGGTAGTGGTAATAATAATAATAATAATGAACTGTTTTTATATAGCGCATATCACAATATAAATATTATCCCTATGCGCTCTGGAAAAAAAAGGACTAGAAAAGGAAACAGTTTGACCATCAACAACTTAAATACTTCCGTTGTCCAACAAGAAGTAGTGAGTTTTAAGGGAAGCTTTGAATTGATCAATAGTTTTTGTTGTTTTTATTGTGTCAATAGTGGTAGTGGTAGAGGTGGTGGTGGTAGTGGACTGGTGGTGGTGCTGAGGTTGTAGTGGTTATGAAAGTGGCAATGGGTGGTGGTGATGGCATTGGTAATGTTGATTGTGATAATAAAAAAACAAACAAAAGTGAACAAGGAAAATTGATTACCACGTCTAATAGTTTGGTATGATCTTTAATGTGTACCCGAGATTAATTGTTTGTACCGTAATTCATATCATAGGAACATTGATACACACATGGAAAGATTGTACTTTGATAAAGTGAAAGATTTTCGCTAAAAATGGAGTTCTCTGGGCAGAAGAGGTTACAAATAGCATCTCTCCAGGAATGGATGTGCAATTATATGTTTCAAAGAAAATGTCATCTTATTTTCATTTCAACCAGATATGAATTTTAGATGACGGAGACAAAAATATCATGTATACCATGTTGCCATTGATCAAAATTT
Organism: Eucidaris tribuloides; assembly: GCA_001188425.1. Classification (NCBI taxonomy): domain Eukaryota; kingdom Metazoa; phylum Echinodermata; class Echinoidea; order Cidaroida; family Cidaridae; genus Eucidaris; species Eucidaris tribuloides. Next base: position 59,048 of record JZLH01S0528637.1, read on the forward strand.
CTTACTATTGGTACAGATATCCGGTTATAAATTTGTTCAAGGCTTGTTCGTTAACTATTTTCCTATCACCATCACCATGTCTCATGCGTGTCCGGAAGTGTTCAAAACTGTAATTTCATATTATTTATCACACAAAAATTTGGCACTATTCTTTTCACTGTTCTCTATTCATAGCTTGTGGACCATAGGGATAATTGTGAATAGGTAATCAGCCCAACATTCATGAACCACATTTGCAAAGTGCTACCACTTCATTTTGTTTCGAGTTCAACAACATTATGTAACCAAAATCATTTTCTTTGAATAGACACCTGCTTAGTATGTTAAAGATGCACATAATCAAGAAGCGGTACTCATGATACGATCAACGAAATGAACTCTGTTGACAGTCCATGTGTAATTTGCTCTTACCATGATGATGTTTCTTGCCAGCTCGATGTACAGTTAGCATGTCTACTGTATCAAACACAGGTCTATAGTGGCATACAGTGCATGCATATCTGGGTAGTGGAAGGAGTGAAAGAAAAATGATAAAGCCAAATTAGCCAA
>JZLH01S0528648.1:0-30670 GCA_001188425.1 Eucidaris tribuloides
GTAATACAAAATTAATAAGAAATTGTTCAAATGACCCATTTTATACATCGCTGGACAACTATAGCAATGATGAAATGTTGGAATTGCTAGGAAGTACACACAGAGATTAGAGATATTAAAATGTAGAGATAGAAAGACATTTAAAACTGTACAAAATTTACTATGTATACAAATTAATTATTCCCAAAAGACTGGGCATATCAGAGGAAAAGTCAAGAAAATTCTCTGTACTGATATTCGAGGTGAATTTTGCCAAACTTTGCAGAAGAAATTAAAAGAAATCCCTCCAATATGTTGACCCAGAAGTCCATGAATTACAAACAGTTACACTTTAAGCAACCAAAAAAAAAAAAAACGGATGAGATTAGGACAGCTTAAAGTAAAAAGAGGATTTCTTTTTTCTTTGGGGGGGGGGGGTATTATGACAAGCATTTTGCAAAGTCTAAAGATAGAATGGATTGAAATCTATTCAATCTTTAACAGGAGCATTCCAAATTTATTACAGGGGTGGAAGGATTGTCTACTTAGGGGCATATACTTTACGGACACAACTACGTCTTTACGTCAAACCCTAACCCTAGCAACCCCCCCCCCCCTTCCATTTCTTTCTTTCTTCTGTCTGAATATGAGTGGGGAGAATGCTTGGAAAATTCAAGACTGAAATCAGGACATACAAATACTTGTTTATACACAATCAGTAGTCAATATTTCATAATACACTAAACATTTCATGTTATTTCTTTATTTAAGTCATTGTTTCTTTTTTTAATGCGGTTACTGTTGATCGTGTTTTGTATTGTTTTCATTAGGTTTTTTTTAATTATAACTGTTTCACAAAAAATTGAACTTCGAAGTTATTGTGCCTTCATAACATCCCATACACACTTCTATATGTTCAGATAATTTGCACATATGAGGAAAGTACATCATTGAAGTGTCAAATAATAAGAAGCTAAACGATTCCTGTTTTCAAAGAGGAGAAAAATGTAGATATTCATTTTAAACACTACATCATACATGTACGTCCCCGCCACAAGTGTACATGTATATCTCTGGGATGGCCCCAATATGTAGAAATGTGGAAGCCCTCACCTAGCTTTGTTAGTCTGAGCATTCAGAATAAAAATTGGTTAACAAATAACAGAGCAGTAGCAAATTTAACCTTTTGAATACAGGCGGACAAACCAACATAACAAACACACAGTCACACACACACACACACACACACACACACACACACACACACACACACACTCCACACACACACACACACACACACGTAACACACACACACACACACACACGCACGCGCACGACGCACGCACACACACACACACACACACACACACAGAATTCATTTACGATTCACACAGCAGACATTGAACTACAATATGACTTACTGGATTGCACTTGAAAAAAATAAGTAAAAACAGCCACGGATTTTGACTTGTCACTCCCTTCAATGTTTAATTATTTCTTTTTGTTATTTCTGGACAGGAAATGTGAACTTAAATAGTATACCAGGTCAACTGCTAAAAAAAAAATTATAGTTATTTCATTTTCACACACCTACTTAAATGTTCTGGGTGACGTCAAAACACCTACAGCAACTCTCTCAAACACAGGCATGGATTCGCTTTTAATATTCATCTGATAACAAGTTGTTTACAAAATAATTTGAACAGAAATTGCTACTAACTGCTGTGAATCTCAATATTGGTTTGATAATTGGTCCCATGCTCTATTAAGTCTGTTCACAATGCCTTTTTAATAATTTGTTAATCATTGAGTGCCACCAAAGTTCACAAAAAGTTGAATACTTTATAAATCTTTCAGCCCACTCAACAAACATGAAGAATTTAACCCCGGTTTTTTCTCTCTAATACATGTAGGTATTGATGCTAAGACCTTTGTTTAACATTTATTATTCACATATCTTTCCAGTTTAAAGGCAGTGGATCTCATTTGCATGCCTAAAAATTAACATTGTGTAAATACAATGCATTTAGAAGAAAATGTCATCTGGGAACCTTTAGCAAAATATAGGAGCTAGAAACTCAGTTTTAGTGGAATTATAGTGACCGTTAGACTCTGGTTTGAATTTTTTTCTCGCGAGAAAAGAAATCCTACCATAGAATGTACACTAAACGGCTATTGTTTTTCCTTTCGCATTTTTCAAATTCTAGCAAATAACTGACCCCCAAATTTCACAGACATGCCTTTCATCAATAGCCTAAGGGCATGGGTTATCTTTTCCTGGTCTGTGGTGATGTTTGCAAATGAGATCCACTGCCTTTAAATGCAAACGTGACTTTCAGGAGCCTGTCCATAAAAAAATAGGCACTACAAAGCATATTTGCATGGGACTGGCAAAGAGAAGTTCATTCATAAACCTACATGTATTTAAACTCATTCAATACTAGAGCCTGTCCAGAGTAAAATAATCACTACAAATTTGCTTTTTCATCAAATCGGCAACATACTGGAATAGTCTATTACATATAAAGGGTAATGGTTATTGAATGATGTGTCAAACATTAGTGTAATTAATTAATAATTTATTGGGGACATTTTCAAGATCTTATTTTTCTTGTGAAATTTAAGATTAAAAATAATTTTTGATTGAATAAATTTCACTTTTAAACGACATACAAAAGAAAAACACGTCCGTACAATATGTTTCTCAATTAGTTCAATACATCACCCACCAACAAAGTGGAACAACCCAAAGCCTCATCAGAACAACTGCCATTGCAAATTTGATAAGTTTAATGAATATTCTAGTTAAATGTTGTTTAAATATTCATAACAAAATAAATATTCATTACAACATTGTAGTACCCTGTTCATTGAATAGCTGATATTTTTCTCTACTTTAGCATATTCATTAGATGGGGTAAATGCAGCCACATCCCAAGATAAAAAGGCAAACCACAAATATGTGGTCAAAGACATGCTGTCAACAACCTGACCCATGTGAACTCATTACTACAAAGTGTTAGTTCCAAAATTATTACACACTTCTTGTATATTGTGAAAGAAACAATATTCAATAAAAAATTACAGCCACAAAATGTCTTTTACTGAAGTCAAATGGAGAATGTGGAAAAATCCCAATTACATGTATAAAAACTACAAAAGAATTACATGGTACCATGAGAGAAATAAAATTGCATGGTAAATGGATTCAAACAGAGATAATGAAGTCATGATTGCAAAGAATGATCTGTACATCAAATTTCATATAAAAAAAATCAGAATATAATATCCACGTGATTAGAATATGACACCCTTGTCAATTCAAGTTAAACCATGAACCATTCACTTACCTCTTGTAGAAACTACAATTCAATGTTTATGAATGCACAGTAAAAAAAAAATACACAAAAATAATTGAAAAATGGCCATTTCAACAAATTTTTGTTCAATAAGGTATGCAACACAGTCAGGAAATGTTTGTTTTGTAACACAAAAACATGCACCACCACAACCTCCCCTCCCCAACCCCCACCCCCCCCCCCTAAAAAAAAAAAAACTGTTTTCAGCATGAGATAAAATCAAGATTTCCAAAGTCATCAGTATGAGATAATTAAAAAATGAAGAGCTTACATGTCTGAATGGAAATTTAAATCACCTAAATTATTTTCTAGTATCCATATCTTTTGTTTCTTTCAACTGAAAGTCAATAATTGAAATATGATGGGAAAATTGTTATTTTGATAGAAAGTATATATACAAAAAAGCTAAATGCCTGTGGGCAACAGTTTTTAAATTCACTTTTTAGCTCATGTCAAATTGTGTATATTTTATGGGTATTTCAAGAATAAAATACTACAACTTCTACTACTACTACTATTACTGCTTCTACTACTTTCACTTCTACTATTACTATTATCATTATTACTATTACTACTACTACAACTTTTACTACTACTGCTACATGTACTTCTACCATTATTACTACATGTACATATACTACTACTAAATAACAATAATAAAAATAATAGTAATAGTAATAATAATAATAATAATAATAAAATAATAATAATAATAATAATAATAATAATAATAATAATAATAATAATAATAATAATGATAATAACAGTAATATTTAATGAAATAATAATACATTTTCTCTTTACATTTTATTTATTTTCTTACTCTGACAAGACATACGAAAATAAGTAACCCCAGTGAGAAGGCAATGCTCCAATCAACACCACCTAGTATCAGCATCTAAGCATTTGCCAGAGTTATTGATACGTGCGTCAATAACAACTACACAAGAATTCCCCGCCATTCATGATAGCTGATCCGTGTAATGGCTAAAATTAAAAGTGCGGCTGGAAAACACGTTCCAGATCAACACAACAGTGCTCAAGCCCACACTCTCGGTTAGTTTCAGGGTACTGAGGGAGGTCACTCCTGGCATAAGGGGTGGTCTGATTATTTTTTTTATATTTTTGTAAGAGGCAAAATGAAGTTAGTCGGAAGGTTGAATCTATTATTTAAATCGCTTTGATTGACTTTGATACACGGGCAGTGCATGGGATCATTCTGTCCAAAAGCATTGCATCAAGTGGTGCAAGACAACATAAGTAACTGGTTTCCAAAAGACACTTATCAACTTTTACAAGGCATCTATCACAAATTCATCAGTCAAAATGAACAATTATTTTTTACACAGGCATTGTTCCAGTCATTTAAAATTTAATTAATTTTTGATGTTAACTTCCTGTAGTTTTTTGTGATGGGAGCATTCCTTAACATTGGCCCGGTTGAAGACATGTGTAATATTGAATCAACTGGGCTTTGCTTTAATCCATTCTTTTCATTGGTCTATTCTTTTGCCATTTGTGACTTTGGAAGCTAGCCTGTGTAAAAATATTGTTCATTTTGACTGAGTGGAATTTGTGTAGTGCCCTTGTAAAAGTTTGATCAGTTTCTTTTCGAACCCAGTTTAGTTTGTAAACACTTGGCTTGTTTTTAAAGAAGAAAATGGTACTTTAATATTGTAGTTTAGTCAGTTTGATAAATTTTTCAACAGTCTTTCCTGAGGTATGCTTCTGTCATGCACGACATCAGGAAATAACATCCAATTTACCAATACTTGTTTAGAAAGGTATAATGTGATCTGAAAATGATCAGAGAGCAGAATGTTAGGGGCAGGCCAAAATGCTTCGGAGATTGCAATTTTCAGTGTATTGACAGACAATACAAGTACATTTAGAAATGTTACATACCAAACCTATATGCTGCCTTTAACTGTTTGGAGACTAAGAACAAGATATCTTGAGCTGGGTCTATGGAGAATGCATGTTATATTGAAATCAAATTGGCTCCAGGGGCTTAAAGGTTAGTGACATGATTGGGAACACTTGAAAATGCCTCAAAAACCTAATGAGTTGAAATATATACATGTACCAACTATACTAGCAGGAGTGGATCTCCCACCTGGGAGGACTTGTCTGTAATTTGTTTACTTAAGGAGAATCAAGCATAAACATAGGAGTATTTTATTTTAATCCAGGGCACGATAAAAATAAGCCCCATAGAGAGCCACACAGCAGGTTTTTCTGCTGCGAGTGATATTGACATTATTTAGTTTAGAATGAGTCAATGTTTGACTACAAGATTTGAACAGGAGAATCCTTGCATAGTTTACTTGATTCTAGAGTAGTTTCAGCCCAAGTTAAGGACTACCCCCAATCATGTCATTTACCTTTAACTCTTATTGACCTGAAGATCATGGTAAATAAAAATGAGAGTTCAGTGCAAAAGAAAATAGGTTGTTGCCAATCACTGAAATCAGTGAAGCAATTCTTTTTCATATTTATAACGGCTTCATACTTTACAGAGAATATTTAGACATCTACTGTCAACATCTTGTTGTTGCAGTTCTTCTTCTGGCTGAGATGCATGAAAAACTAACACTATATCTATATCTGTTTAGATAAGTTTAATAACTAACTTATTACATCCTATAGTTATTCCAACCAGCATACTATTTGATTTAGATATGGTATATAAAGAGAGGATTTGAATTATGGAAGGCAGTACATTTCAAATTCACATCTGACTGTCATGTCTTCAACTTACCCCAAATTCTGTAAAATTCTCTAGAAATTTTCCAAAAATTTTTTTTTTTTGCTTTCGTTGGACCAGAACTGGATGGGATTACAATACAAAACTTACCATGGCTATGATATTGAAACCATGATATTAAACTTGTGTTTCAATCTAAAGTTCTTCATTAATTCATAGGCCTATCTGTTTAATTTAAAATTGGTTCATTGAATACTGAAGGTATAAAGTAACACAAATATATTGGCTGGCCTCAAGGGGGATACCAGAAAATATTCCATGAGTCAAATACAAGTGCAATATGGTCCCAGCGATGGCAATATTTCTGGTATCCCCTGAAAATGGAATTACTACTTTATATCGTGTGATATCACACTGGGTAAAAACACACTGGAAACGGTATGCAAAATATGGCTTTGTATAAATTGTATTTCACCACTAAAATACTAGTCTAAGTCATAGAATGCCCTTTATTTTAACCCAATACCAAGTCTAGTCTAAGTGTCCAGACTCACACCTAGTTTAAGTTTCTGTACTCCTTTACAATTAGGCCAAAAAAGAGAACAGTCTAAAATTTGGGACTACTAAAATGCCCGACATATGAGATAATGGGCAACATTATATGAATTGAACTGAACTGCACATCATAAATTATGTAACCATGGCATAAATCTGAATATTTTAATACAGCATACATATTTCTTTTTATAAATGATAACAACACTCATACAGTACTTCCTATATTTTACACAAAGTTATTAGTTCTCTTTACTGTTTAAGCTAAATTTACTACAAAAATAACAATATAGAAAAGTAAGAGGTCAGTAAAACTTGTCATGCAAAATGAATGTAATGTAACTCCTTTCTTTTAATTGCAGATGATATATTATTCGCTGTTAATGTGCATGCATGTTAGGCCTACATGATGTAGCTGTTAAGCAGGTAATACAGTAGTATATCAGCTTTCAAACATTTTCAAAGTTTGTTTACCATAACAACTGAGTGAATTTCATTGCCATGGTAACAAAGAGTCAAACAGTAGGTGGGGAGAAACATGAGGAAAGTGGATCAACAGATGCTATCCAAATGGCAGTGAGTGTAGTGTGTTTACATTGTGTGAAACACAGACAGTGAGGACTCCATAATTATTCATTTCAAAGTTTCTAACGCTTGAAAATATGATGATGGAAACTAGAATTGATAACTAACACATACGAAATAGACAGTATAATTTAATAGCTGTAAATCAAGAATACAAATAGCATACAAGTGCATGTAGTTGATATTAATGTACATGTACACTGACTATACAATGCACATCGTGGTGAAATTGTTTGTGAGGAGCTGCAGTTAATTCAGTCATTACTTTGGGAATATTCATACTCACTGGTATAAAAAAAAATATATGTAAACAGATGAAATACGCTAAACATTACACATTTAATTTCCTGTTTCTTAACATTAATATTGTTTGACAAGGAATGATAAAAAAAATCACTGACGCTTCATTTGGAAACATTTCAATTGTTAACATTTTAAGAATTATGAAAACTATTTGGAAGTGGGAGAATTTATGACAAAAACACACAGAAACTTTGGTGGCCACTGGCTGTCATATCTGTTAAGAAAACTTTACTCAAATGATCTCTTTTGCAAGCAACAGTTGTGAATAAATGCAGTGAATGTCTGAGTGATGAATTCGCAAAGTGAAAAGAATTGTGAAGTGCTGTGATAATAATGGGATTGGAGAGATAATGCCATCATACACTTAAGCACCAGTGATTAAACACAGAGTAGATATTTGTGTATACTAATGTTAGTACTCTCAAGCAAGTCAGTTTTGGCCCCAAAAATGTAAAACTGCAAGATTTATCCCATCACTGGCATGATTTCACGAAGGTTTTAGTGAAAAGGTCAGTTGTAAAAGAAAGAGCAAATAGAGAGAGTCTTCAAAAGCCCACTTAGAAACCATGTAGCACAAGTACATGTAGCATGTAGCAGGGGTGTGTGTGAGTGGTAGACACTGCCCCTCCCCCTTCCCCCCACCCCTCAAATTGGTCAGGATGTTGTCAGGTCATTTATGATTCTGTCCAGTAAAATGACGTAGGACCTTAGTTTTGCTTGTCGACTTGTTGCCCATCATGTACAAGAAAGATTTTGTCAAGTAAAGAAACATAATGGAGAACCTTTTTTAATTTGATTTTTTCATTTATTTATTTTTGTGCAGTCGTTTTTTCGCCCGTTGGATACACAAAGGATTCTGTCAGGTCAAATAATGGAGGACTTTTTTTTGCTTGTGGACTTGTTCACCATTTAGGTTTCTGTCACATAAAATGAAGGAGGGCTTTTTTTTTTTGCTGTTTACTTGTCGGTTTTGAGCAAAAGATCTTGTCAGGTACAACCCAGGGTTCACCTCACGGCCCCAGTGAAAAGGCTCTAACAACTCCCCTGCGCCCCCCCCCCCCCAGCAAACATGCCCCACTCCAGCTCACCACCCAAAACCATGACAGCAAGTGAAGTGAATAGTTGAAGCAAATGACTTACCCTTTCCCTGAGATCGTTGATGACAGTCTGTGCCCCTTCCAGCTCTTTCGTCATCGAGTTCCTCTCGTTCCGCGTCTGCTCCAGCTCGCGTTTGATGGCGTAGCTCTCCTCGGCCTCTTGCGCCCTCGTGAGTTGACCCTGGATCAGTTTGTCGGCTAGCTGCTCGTTCTCCTTCTCGAGGTTCTGTATCCTCTGGTGGAGGAGTCTGTTTTCCGTTCGTAATCTCTGTCAAGAAAAATAGATTCAAAATGGAACATCTGTGAAAAAAGGGCTCCCTGGCACTAACAATGGAATCTTCCACATCTACTGTATTCAGAAATTTCTGGAATAAACCACTAGCAAATGACGGATTTCATTTCTCACTGGAACAACACTGACATATTACAGTGACCCCACAGGGTTAAAGAATAGGTGCACTTGTTCAGCTTTGTTGTTGTTGTTGTTGTTTTGGGGGGCTTGTTTATGTGTTTGTTTTGGGGTTGCTTTTCGCTTTCTTGTTCTTTGTTTTGATTTGTTTGATTGTTTTAGTCTTCTGGAGGGATCCCTGGTCTACCATCTTTAGCAAAAGTTTAAGACCACGAGAATATCTCTTGTTAAACCATGTAGAAAACAAAAGCTCAAAACTATTGCTTCTTGATGATGTTTAAGGGCAAGTTGGGTTCAATGTCATTGCTCAAAGGGCACAAGATAGTGCTTATACAATAAACACCAACATCAGTTCCCTTGGACGGCAGATTACATAATTTTCTGCAAAGACTTGAAGAATCTTCCACAGAAATTATAAGGCCTTGGCATTGAATGGTCATCAGATTACTGCACAAAGTTTGTCAAGTTCTTGCTCAGATTTCAAAATAATCTGCCTTTTAAAGTATTGATGCTGGTGGGATTACTTTCCTTGTCATTTGAGCAATGAACAATATCTAATATGCACTCAACCTACCCTTTTGCCTCTTCGAAAAACAATAGTTTTTAGTTTTGTGTTGTACATGGTTTAATGGGAAATGTTCTTGTTGTCTTAAACTTTTGCTAATGAAGGAATGACCATACATGTTTCTACTCACCCTCATCTCAATCTGTTGTTCAGTCTCCTTCTCCTTGAAAGCAAAGTAATCCTTCTCTAACCTGAAAACATTTGAAAAAAAGAACAATAAAATATACCGTGAGTGAAGTTTTAAAGGAGAAAATCTACCTCATAGCATTATTACCATACTTGCAAAATAATAATTAATGGATAGGGTGAGATATCACAATTAGAATGCAAAAGATTTACAAGCATTTGCACTTTCAAGCAAGATATTATGTAGAAATGTGCTGTGTCCACAAAAAACAGATGACACTGCTTTTAGAGTCATTTACCTACACACCAAAAATTATTAACCAATTTGCATATGTAATGAGATGTGACCTTTGATCTTTGACACACAGACTAGGAATTTGAACTTGACCTGTATTTCAGTGTCATCAACCAATTTACACTTAAAAAATTATCAAAATTTGTCCAGTATCTCTTGAGTTATTGTGTGGAAACCAAATCACATATATAATGATCTGTGACCTTTGACCTGAGACCTTGAGACTCCGAATTCAAACATCACCTGTATGCAGTCCTGCCAACCAGTACGGATTTTTCCAGGGCAGTTCTGTTCTTATTAAAGTTACTAGGGCAGTTCTGTTCTTATTAAAGTTACTAGGCGGTGCGTTCAACAACAAAAAACATACGATTATAATAAGAATAGAACATGAATTCCAAAATAAATTAAACTACTGAACCAAATGCCTAGGTTACTATAGTAAGTTGAATACAATGTCCAAATTGTAATGGAAATGACGTTTTTTCATTCACTGGTGAGTGACGGAACAAAAGGTTTGTTTATCTGCTTTTTCTTCATAAGAATTATTTGCGTTCAGTCTGTTTCAAATATTTTTTCTTATTCTCATTCTAATCTCATTTCATTTATTATGTAACCTTTTATTGTTTTACCGTACCGCCTATAACTGTAATACGAACACAACTGCCAGGAAAATCCGTACTATTGGCAGCTATGTGTATGTTAGTGTCATCTACATACACACCAAAAATTTTAAAAATCCAACCAATTCTGTTTAAGTAATCAGGTAAAAAAACAATTTTGGATGGACAAAGGGATGGACAGACAGGCAAAATATATATCATATTACAAACAAAATGTGAATACAAAATTACAAACTTAACATGTACATGTACGTACAAATATGAGCTCTGAAAACGTGCTAAACATGATTATTATTTGTGTCTTGTATCAATCTTTACTACTGTATAATTTCACACGATTTTGAACACCTCGCTTGTGAGAGCTGAAAGCCCTCTAAAAGATAAAATGAATTATTCTCTTGTTTAGAATTTACACAGCTGCAGAAGCTTAGAAGTGTGTACTTGATTCTATATCTGTAAGAAAGACTTTCTTCAAAGGCCTTCTTTATATCCTGCTATTTGCATTACAATGTTAGGAGCTGTATCATCAGAATTACCTCTTCATTTTCTTCACATTGTACTTGACTTGGTATGACGTGTGTAATAGATGCTCTGGTTCATCCTCGTGAATCTTCGGTGCTAATTTTTGAATAAACTGTGTTAATAGAAAGAACAGAGAAAAAGAAACAAAATTAATGCGGATTTATTCTACACTGGTGCAAAACAATACTTTTTATCATGTGTTAGAGGAATACCGGTGGGATACTTTAGATCATATTTTTAATGGCATTTTAAAAGGAACAAATAGACTGGTTTAATTTAACACATTCAAATTTCAAGCACACCTGTGCTGTTACCATGGCAATGCAGTTTCCAACAAATTCAAAGAAGTGTCTTGCACATTATTACCCTAAGAGTAATGTGTGTTCCAAATTTCATACGCATTGGTCAAAAACTGAGAAAGTAGTTCAATCCCCAATATTATTCTGATGTAATGCTAAAATATGCCTTTACCATGGTAACACACTTTTCGACACATTAAAAAAATGTGTCTTAACCTCAAGACTAATGTGTGTACCAAATTTCTTGAGCATTAGTCAAAAACTGAGGAAGTAGTTCGATCAGCAAAATTTGTACCACATTTTTTGCCATAATATGCAGTTACCATGGCCATGCAGTTTCTGACACATTCAAAAAATATGTCTTGTACATCTTCACTCCAAAACTAATGTTTGTGCCAAATTTCACAAGCATTGGTCAAAAACAAAGGAAGAAGTTCAAACCGCAAGATTTGCAATGGACTGACTGACCGACCGACCGAACGCCCACCTGCCCGCCCGCTCAACTGTACTCTGATTCCTATATACCCCCTTCAAACTTCATTTGGCGAGGGTATAATTTTTCTCTACAATTTCACAGAGAGGTCTCAAAGACCTGGTGGGGACTGAAAGAAGTCTCAAAAACGCTTGAACATGTTGATTTTCTTGCCAACTACCCCCCCCCCCCCCCAAGTCCCCAGCTGGTCTCCTGGAGATCTAGCACCACGACATCTCCATGACCAGCGGAGACTAGTCACCAATTGGTCGTTAACTAGTCTCCATACCAGTGAGATACCCACTTTAATTACTTCATGCAGCATGATATTAAAGGTCCCCTAGCTGCAATCCGAATATATGTTGACTTCTGTTGATAGCTATTGGTATGTACATCGCCAGATCACTAAATATTTCATGAAAATATGCATCATATATTTCTAACCAATTTTCCAAAACATTTTCTACACCATGCAAAGCCCAACCCCTAAAAATTTCTTTACATCAGTTTTATTCATATACTTCATGTGACATCATCATCCTGTAACCCTTGATCTAAACAACAGACAGAGTTATGTGCCTTCACATTCTTTGTTATTACTATGTATACCCGAATACAATAGCATCACATTTTCACACAATACCCTCCCCCCCCCGACAGCCTTTGAATCGGTCATTGCTATGTCAGAAAGAAACATTTACATAAAAACATATGGCGGCGTTGTAGGCAGGCGTACGTAGTAAAAGCAAAATATTTGAAGGCACATAACTCTGTCTATTGTTCAGCTCAAGGGTTACAGGATGATGATGTCACATGAAGAATATGAATAAAGACGATCAAAATGTATGCTTAAAGGAATTTTTTAGGGGTGGAGCTTAGCAGGGTGCAAAAACTGTTTTGGAACATTGTTCAAAAATATATGATGTATATTTTCAAGAAATATTGAGTGATTTGGCGGTGATTGTCAAACCAACAGGCATCAACAGAAGTTAAGATACATTTGGATTGCACGGGACCTTTAAAAGAATACAACTTTGTTTACCCTCAACATCTCTTCCATGTCCAGCATAAGAAGATCATCATAGTTGAGTTGAAGGATAGCAATACCAATCTTGAAAATGGCCTCCATGCCCTGAACAAAGAGAGAGAGAGAGAAATAATTAAATATGAATCACTTCTGTTTGTCTTGGGTTCAGGATTTACAAGTACATCACTTCCCTTCCTTATCATTACCAAAGGTAGTTAAGTACTTACAAATTGTGTGTTGAAAGTTCAAGATCCATACGTTATAAACTTGTTTTATGAGAGAAACTAATAACCATATGCTACCTGAATATCGTTCTTTCATTTTGCTCAAATTGCAAAACAGGGTAACATGTAGGTTTGCATGACCAGCTGAGTACTGCGGTCAGTGGCTGACTACATACACTAATATGGTCAAACCACAGAACTCTGCGTGACCTTTGGCTAACGGCTGATTGGACAAATTTTGAACAAACAGAATTGTAAAAGCATGGGCCGTCACTTTGCAAATTTTAAAATTTAACCATCCAGATTTTCAGCAATACTACGTATTCTACCCAAAGGTTCTATAGTGATTATTCATACTAATATTCACATTGTGCATGATTTTAGCTGATTTCATCCATTTTGCTGTTTTTTGGCATGCAAATTCTGAACCCAATCTCTGAAGACACTATTTAACATTGTGCAATTCCACCTTAAAAATGTTAAACTGTGATATCTGAGCTACATAGTATGTACTTGAATGGACAAATAATCATCCTAGAATACAACACTTGGAAACTTATGCTGCCACTGGCAAGATATGCACAGATGAACATCACATGTGACTTATTCATCGGGTGCATCTAACACAGCTGTCTATGGGGGAAAATGGACATTACAAAATTGGATACTTACAGACTTTTGCTCTTTTAAAGCACTAAATGATCATTTTAAGGAACAATTTTTCTTAGGGCATCATTTTTAGACATTAACAGAGACACTCAAAGCATAGAGGTTTATGCAGCTTAGATTTTTTTTGAAATTGTGATCACTGTTATATTGTGCCTGTAAATATTATCATTTTCTTTGTAGTGGAACTCAACCCAAAGTATAAAGCGTATTTACTGACTTATATTATAATTTACCCTATGCTTCAATTCCATCCTCTGGCTTATCCCCCAAATTAGTGAATGTTTATCAGTCATTTTGACTAATTTATTTCACATCCAGTCCTACAGCATGCCCTCTCATCAGCCCCCCCCCCCCTCCGAAAGAGAAAAATGAATAAAATTGCCCATTCAAAGACCAAAGAATAATACATGAAGGTTCTGTGTTATCGCCACTGATTTTTGCAATTGTGATTGATGTGGTTACAGAGAATGCAAGAGAAGGTTTGATGACCGAGATGCTGTATGCTAATGATTTGGTTTTGATGAGTGAGACGTTGGAGGGAATGAGGGAAAAGTTCTGGAAGTGGAAGATGGCTTTTGAGAGCAAGGGTTTGAAGGTAAACCTTGGAAAGATGAAAATTATGGTGAGTGGAGCAGAAGAGGAAGTATCAGTGAGTAAGGTAGACCCATGCGGCATGTGTGGAAAGAGGGTGAGGGCAAATTCAGTGTTGTGTGGGAAATGTGGGAAATGTGGGAAATGGATTCATGGGAGATGCACAAGGATGAAAAGAGTGACCCCGAGGTTGGCAAGAGATTTTGTGTGTGGAAAATTTGAAAAAGGACCAGGAGAGATGGTGGAACACGTTGAAAAGTTGTGTGACGAGGTGGAAACAGTGAAAGAGTTTTCATACTTGGGGGACAGGGTGAGTGTGAGTGGAGGGTGCAGGGCAGCTGTGACAGCTAGGGCAAGATTTGGATGGGTGAAGTTTAGGGAATGCGGAGAGTTGTTATATGGGAAAAGGTTTCCTCTGAAGATGAAAGGATTAGTTTATAGGAGTTGTGTGAGATCGGCAATGTTGTATGGGAGTGAAACGTGGTGTTTGAGTGAAAATGAGATGGGGATTCTGAGAAGGACTGAGAGAGCAATGGTGAGAGTGATGTGTGGTGTGAAGCTGATGGACAGGAAGAAGACGGAGGTTTTGATGGAGATGTTGGGTTTGAAAGAGAGACGGTGGATCAGATGGCGAAGGTGAACGGAGTACGTTGCTATGGACATGTGTTGAGGAGGGATGTTGATCATGTTTTGAGAAGGGCGCTTGAGTTTGAGGTGGCTGGTCAGAGGGGACGGGGGCGACCGAAGAAGACATGGAAGAAGCAGGTGGTGGAGGAGAGTTGGAGGGTTGGGTTGAGGGAGGAGGATGCGCCGAATAGAGTAAAGTGGAGGGAGGGGGTGAGGGTGATTTCTGTGAGTGCGAGGTGAATCCGGCCACCCCCGTAGCTCGGGGACTAAACCGGATTTAAAACCTGGATAACTACTACTACTACTAAGCAAATTTATTCAAAATCACAAAAATGCTACTTCCTTACTCCTTGACAGATTTTGATTTTATGTGATATATCTGATAGGGCTTGGTGGGGCCTTCCATAGTCCTACACAGAATTTTAGAATTAATTAATTATGCTTATTTATTCAATTTAAGGAAAGCATTTGCAGCAGGGCTCTTAATTACCGGTATGTATTGTGTAATTATTTGATTAATCACTTGTTTATTCTTGTTTCTTTTTTATATCTTTTAGGGGTGCTGATCTAAGTGTCAAGATTGCCACTGAGTGTCTTCAGCTCCATGGAGGATGGGGCTACATGTGGGAGTACCCGATTGCCAAAGCCTTCTGTGACACTCGCGTGAATCCCATCTATGCTGGAAGTAATGAGATCATGAAGGAGCTCATCTACAGGCCGATTGTTGCCTCAGACTCAAAGTGATATAGTTCAAGAATGACAGAATAAGAATTTGTTTTATTAACGTTACAAATTTCATTCCGTACTTCCCAACACTCAGTCTGGTTTCTTGTACATGTACAGTCAGTTAAAAAATAACCCAAACTATGCAGTTAATTATTTATACTGATAAAGAGCATTGCTTGCAAACTCATTCTGACACATTCCTCTGTTTACGTGTTTATTTCAGATTTTTTTTCATTGAAAATGCCATGTATTATATTCAAAGCTATGTATTGTATTCAAAGCCATGTATTGTATTTAAAGCCAAAGTATAGTTTTGGTTGATCCCACAGTTTTTCAGCAATCATGCAAAAAGTATAGCATTGTCCCTCCAACATCAGTAAACAACCTCAAACCAACCAAAAATTGTTTATACAGACATATTTTGGTTTTAAAACGATCAGTGTGTTGATATTACTATGTACAATACCTGTGGGAAATGTTGGGGGTCCTCCCCCCCCTTCCGCCACATGTTACATTTTGTGTAGTTTCTCAAAAATGGAAGAGTTTCAGAGCTAACAAATTTTCAGGGCATGGATAGATCATATGGGTGTTTCCAAAGGACATTATGACAAAGAATTTAATTCTTTACCATTTACCAAAAGTGCAAAACTATACTTGGAATTTAAGGCAATGTTCTTAGTTAGAAAATTGAATTCTTTGCGTGCTACATTAATTGGTAGCGAAACAAGACATAGATTATTTTCGTTAATATCTACAATGAAACAAACAGATTCCATCTTTCATTAATCTTGGTTATTACTCCACACACAAGCAAATAAGCTAATTTTTGTCTTGCCTCCTACTAGCTACACTAATGTGAATGGCAACAAGCAAAAGAAACCTATTATTTATTAGTTGCGTTTTGCAGAATCTGAAAAAAAATGTGGATTTTGAGAAGAAAGGATCTTCGCGCGATATATCCTTCAAAATTGATTGATATTTGTAAAACAAATTAATCTTAAAAAAATAAAAAATTTTGGTACCGTCAAGAAAAGTTACGTCTTCAGATTTATATCAAAGACCCTCACTGCTTCACCTCTTCCCTTTAGTTTGGCAGCATCAGAAATCATGATCAAAGAAACCAAGTCATTTGAAGACTCTTGCACATCTTGAAATCTGACAAGTGTTTGAATCCATTTTGGATCATTATTACTTGATGTGTTTGAAACTGTTTGCTTCAGTCCAGTGACATTATCCACAATGTGAAACTGCCATTTTAACTTTTTAAAAGAAAACATACCATACAATTTTTGTTCAATTTGAAATGAATGCTCATGCTGTACAATATGATAAGGAGTACAACTTTATAAGTTTAATCAATAGTTGTAACTTATAATTTTAAAGGAAACAGTTATAGAAAATACTGTGAAACAGGGTAAGTATATTTTACCATTAAGTTCTTAGTAAAGTTAATTTTCATGATTGAAATATTGATATAAACATTTTGTTAACTAAAGGTGATATGTGTATTTATATGTTATTAGACCCAAGATGTGAACCAAGTGATGAAACACATTCCAATTTCATAAAAAAAAGGGAATATAAAAAAATTCTTACCCATTTCAACTCACATTATGCTGTGAATTTACTGCCTTATGTAGAGTCTAATAATGATAATGGTTCACATTTATATAGTGCTTAATACATTTTGTTTCTACGCACATAACCAATTTGTGAAGTCGAAATTAGAAATAAACAAATGTGATAAATTACTCATACAAGCTAATTACTACTAAAGCTAAATGAAACAAAGGAATTTAGCTCAAATAAAAGTGTCTCTTCTATATTGAAGTCCATTATTGTTCAAATAGGTAAGTCTTGATAATCTGTTTAAAAGTGTCTACAGTTGGTGTATTTTGGATGTAGACAGGAAGATTGTTCCACAGGAGGGGAGCACAGACTGAAAATGTGGGGTAGCAGTAACGGGTGTGCATGCGAGGACCAGGTGCAAGTGTGGATTTTGATGATGATCCAAGAGTCTTATGGACATATTGTGGCAAGTGCAGTGGTTTATGGTTTACTCATGTATTCAAATGTATTCAACTCTTATCTATCCCTGATACCTCCTTTGTCTTATATGTTGTTGAAAAATAGACTGATTTACTAACATATTTAAATACATGAAGTTGTCCTTTGATAATTTAGCAACAAAGTATTTTTGTTCATTCACCTGAATTTTAATATCATTAATTTGGTATCTTGCTTTATTTATGCAAAGCTTTGGACACAAGGGCCATTCACATTACCAGTGAAAAATCACTATTTTAGAAAAATTGAAATTTTAAAGGGACTGAATCGTGGCCATCGACCGGCCTGATGAGAACAAAACTCATGGCCGTCACCCTGTTCGCTAGCTCCGTTTCGCGTGGGTGTGTTGATGTGTTGCGAAACCAGTTTGATGCACGCAGCAGCGCACTGGCAGATCGTGTATTCAGTACGGCCAATGAGAAGCAACAAACTCAGAGGAGGTCCTTTCAAATTTACCGAAACTTGCCAAATTGATTATTCGGGCTCTTTCGTATTAGCGTGTGCGTCCATCGCGGTCCGCTGAGTACTGCAACGCCCTGCAACGAAATAAACACTCCACCGCGTATATTATGTATAACTCGAAACGGAGCTAGCGAACGGGGTGACGGCCGTGAGTTTTGTTCTCATCAGGCCGGTCGATGGCCACGATTCAGTCCCTTTAAGATGAGCAATTAGAATGCTCATTGCAGAAAATTCACAATTTTTGTTAATCAACTTTGGCCGCACAAAAAGTTTGTAGCACATTGTATTGTCTTAGCACATCCAGACTGTTTTGTGCCAGCGGTGTAATTTAACTGACTGCAAGCTGGGAATGGCTAAACAAGCCCATTGCGTATTATGGAGCCTAAATTTACAACCTTTCTGTGCAGAAATATCATGAATTTAGGTTGCAGTGTGAACCGGAAAGTCAAACATGGTAATTTATTTGAATGCTGCAAGTTTTCACAATGAGAATCAGGACCAATGGATTTTGATTTTATAAGCAGCTTTTGACAAAAATATATGCATAAATTTCAATATGCTTTAAACTGGTCAGCTGAATAGAGTATTGTACAATGATTTATAACTAATTACATTAATTATAATTTGTTGTGTTGTATAAATTCAGAATAATTTATTTTGTAAAACATAAATTGTAAAATTACACAATAAACTCTGTATAATTCAGAAAATATGTGTTGTGTTGTGTTGTTTGTCTTAACTAGGAAGTGATGTGAATGTTAAGTACATGTAGTTGTGAATTTGTCAACCTGTTGACTACAGAGCCAAGATATCTCAGGCTGCTGGGATTTACAGAAAATGCATGTTATGCCAAATCAAAATATGATCAATATTTAATGGATTGTAAAATATGAAATGACATTAAAGGCAGGGCATCTGTATTGCATGCCTAACTAGAATAAAATTCCATTTAAGAACTTTTAGCAAAGTATAGGAGATAGAAAGTCAAGTTTCAGTGGAATTACAGTGACCGTTAGACTTTGATAGGAATTATTGTCTGATAGAGACAAAAATTCCTAGCATAGAACAAGCAGTAAACGGCAATTCGTTTCTTGTGCATTTTAAAAATTCTAGGTAATTACTGATCATCAAATTTTACAGACATGTGCTTCATAAACAGCCTTAAGGCACGAGTGATATTTTGATGCACATGCGGGATTAATGCAAATGAGATTCCCTGCCTTTAAACATGGACTATTTCCAAAATATATACAAAATTTTATGATCATTCCTACACAGTTTTTACTACTTGCATCCATCCTCGCTTACCATTGGTTTGAGTGAAGCTTGTCTGACAAATGCAGGTAAATTGCCTGTACCTGTACTAGCCTGCTTGCACATTTGTCCATCGAAAGCAAAATTCACAGTAAAGCAAGTGGCAAGTTTTTTTTTTTTTTTTTTTACTGTGCCAGGAAGTGATGCCAAGAACATTTTTTAGTTATCCATCTGTCTGCAACATGTAATATACCTTGTATCTCAAGAAAGGAATGAGGGATTTTCATGAAATTTTGGTTTGAGGTCATAAACAGAAGAACTGATTAAATGTTTAGGTCAAATGTCTTGGGGTCGCTTTCTTTGTGTATTACAGAATTTCCCAAATCTTACGAAAAGAATGCTGGATTTTAATGAAACATGCCTGAAGTATTACAAAGAGGTCATATATATATATATAAAAAAGAAAACCCTGTTATAACAACGTGATTTTGCAGTTCTCAATCCAATTTCTTTGTATTTCTTTGTTGTTGTACCCTGTCATAGTGAAAAACTTGATATAACAAGGTAAATGTCACAGTTTTTCAGTCACTCATGAGGTTCCCCTGCATCAACATAGCTGGTGAATTACTCTACCATGACAACCAGAAAGACGATACAAACAACTAATTTGTACAAAATACTGTTCGTAGTATTTATTCTTTTGTACATTCATTAAATTTCTTCATTTCCATAAAGAAACTTAAAAATGTTCAACCCCACAGGTGTGGAAAACTGGATGTTAGATAGAGATGACATACTCCCAAGTAATTTACATCACAATGGTGGAATATTACATGTACCATCAAAACGCTCACAATTGTTGCTTCATCAAGTTCATCATAACAGGTCCAACATTTTGACTGATTAACACTCAAATGTATTGCCAAAAAATTCTATGAATTACTGTGCATGCTGAATATTTTCCAGTGGTTTTATTTTTTTTAGAATTTTGCAACTAAAAAAGTGTGAACATTTTCACTTCCTGATATACTGTACCTGCACAAAGTGAATACAAGTGCAAAAACATGGTGAAAATAAAATCTCACATATTCCGCGTTGTGAGGCAAAATCTCAAAAATATACATGTATGTACGCAGAATACATGACATATACATGATATGATATGTCTGATTGCTCTATGATGTAATGAAGTAATCACCCATCAGGCATAAATAGCAGATCGCAGATTTCCGAGCCAGTGACCGAGACCATCGTGACTGACAATTTACCCCGGGGGGGCCAGTCAAATTCATAGCTGTACACATGCGTGACCAAAAAAACGCGTTTAAAGGGGTGTTTTTTCAGTTTTAGCCGCGGGCCGCGCGTGCACTCGTTAAGGGTATCAAAAACACCGATTTTCCAAAAAAAGGGTGGTTTTGAAAGATTGGTCAAACGTATTTAGGGTATGTTTCTTTCTTCAAAGCTTTCTTTCTTTTTTTTTTAAAGACTGGCCAAACGTGTTTAGGGTGTGTTTTTTCCCCAAGCTTTTTTCTATTTAAGCTTATTGTTAGCAAGTAGACAAAACTCGTTTAGGGGTCATATTCTGGCGACAACTTGTTTAGGGTCCAAAATGTGTAAATGAAGCCCGCGAAAAACTTGTTTAGGGGGTTATTTTGCACACAGAGAAAAACTTGTTTAGGGGGTGTCTGGAAATAATGTGGTCACGCATGTGTACAGCATTATATTTGACTGGCCCCCCCGGGCAATTTACCACATGGAATTACTTAACTGGGGGCTTGTCCAAGGTGGAATGATTAACGAACATTCCCCATATCGGAATATCATTTCTGCATTTTTCTATGTAGATTTTGTAGTTTGTGTACACATATAAAAGAAGATGCCAACTGCTTTTTTGGCATGATAGGTGAAACTTCAAGTTTATCATTAGTAGACTACTAGATAAGGGTTCACATATTTTAGAGCTACAGACGACTCCGCTTAACTTGACGTCGCACAAGTCAATTTATCACCTATGTCGAATATTTTTGACTCCCTATTTGCTGTGTGCTTTATCAATGGGAAGTTTTTCTTGCAAGTCGATTTTTTAAATCGAATTTCGCCTATCTCGAACATATTTTCAAGTCCCAAAAGGAGCAAAGATGTGTTAAATCATTCACCTAGGTCGAAGTGGCCATAACTGTCATTCTTGATGGTCTTAATGGGTTGACCTTTTGATCTCTGTCAGCATGACCGTGAAGATGTCATAAATTTCCCATTTCCTCTCTGTCTTGGTACACTTTTGACAGCCTCCAATTCCCTATACATGTTTTTTTCATCTCTAACATAGAATTGTATACAAAACTGTAACTCGAATATCGTCTAAGTCGATGTGATTTGTGTGGTCCCCAGTGATTCGACTTATGCGAAGTTTACTGTACTACCAATCCTCTTTTAGATTTTTTGATTTCACTACAATGTCCATAATCACTGACATTATAGTATACAGATTTAAAAACTAGAGGAAATTTGTGACACATGACATGAAACTTCTCAGTACAATTGTAAAATAACAGACCTATTTTTTATTCAGTAGTAGTGCTGCGCGATATTTTGATATCAAAATTATTCTATCTTGCAAAAATATGGAATACTCAATAATGATTTAATAATTATTTTGATATATCGCAGAGGCGCGATATGGCTCAAAGCATCATCAATTATGAAAACCTAATGAGGTAAATGCATGCACTGCAGTGGGAGGGACCAATAAATCCCCATAGCCATGAATACTCTGCACACAAGTGCTACTGCCTGTAATCATGTAGGTAGAAGCAGGGAGGTTGGAGTAAAAGCGAGACCTCCATGCTGTAATAGAATAGCTATCAAGTGTACCAAGAGCAGTAGTGAATTAAAGGGGAAGTTCATCCAGACGTCAAGTTGATTTTAATAAAAGCAGAAAAAACAGAGAGCCCCATTAAAGAAGGTTTGGCAAAAATTCATCAAAGAATGAGAGAGTTATGGATTTTTAAAGTTTTAAATTTGTGACGTCACATGGGAGCAGCTGCCCATGCCATAAAGTGCCATTTTCTCAGAAAATTGAAAATGATGGTACCTGTGCATTCAATATATAATTAGAAACATTATTTCATATGCTTCAATGAAAAAAATCAGTTATCATGAACCAATAAAAAGTGGCAATTTATTGAATTAGTATGACATATGGGGAGCTGCTCGTATGTGATGTCACAAAATTAAAACTTTGAAACTTCGTAACTCTGTTATTCTTTGGTGGATTTTCGCCAAACTTTCATTAATATGTTTCTCTCATTGTTCTGCTTATATTAAAATCAACTTGATGTCAGGGTGGACCTTGTCCCCGGGGGGGCCAGTGTCATTACAAGGTGTACACCACTGCGCGTGTATGGACTTTCAAATAATGGACCCTTAAACACGTATATGAAAGTCGAATCTCAGAATACCCTATACAAAGTATATGCAAGCTTGAAAAAGATTTAACCCTTTTGAAGTAAACATTCGGTTAAAAAGTCATTAGGCCTCGTTTTCGCATGTTTTGCGATTTTCATACCTCTTTTTCAAGTACGCGCGTACATCGTCCGACCTGTGAAAAAACAACCCCTTTTTATGTCGTTTTTCAACAACGGCGCATGGTGTTACACTGTTTAAGACACTGCCCCCCCCCCCGGACCTTGTCTTAAAGTGTAATGATCAACAAATAGAATCTGTTAACACACACACCAAAAAATGCTATTTATAAACAATCAGCACCTTGAATCTCCCGATCCAGTTACTAGCACAACAGGCTCTACAAAAAAACCAACATTGCTTTGACCATGTTTTGATAACAGCCCTACAGGGTGCACTGTCATAGATTGATCTTATTTATCACAAATCTGTTTTCCAACTTAGGCGATATATCATGTTATTGACGATATTTTACCCACGATAATCAAATGACGTTCAGATCAAATATGGCCAGCTCTATTCAGTAAATAATATACAATGATTGTAAAACAAGGTGAGCAATTTTGTTTGGAGAAGTAAAATAGATATCTATGAATTGCCCTGTAATGTCAGACTTTTCTTTCAACTTCCATTTGTTGCTTGTATGACAACAAGGCATCTTAGTAAACAGGTTTGTTGACTGGAAAAGAATACACTTAAAACGACAATGCAATGCAATAATACAAAACTTCGTCCAAAGTTTCTGACCACTGGTGTGGCCTACATCCAATGCAATGTTTTGGGGCAAAGTCATAATATAAATACTGAATGGCACTGGCACACATATCTACAGGTAGCTTCCAACAAGGCCGGCAATATATCTCAGGTATGGTGATAACCGGGTATACACAATTGAAAACGGGACGGTTGTTGAATATCTATAACCAGCAGAAATAATGAAATAAACAAAAATTTCAATAATAAACAAAATTGTCTATACATTGGACTACAATCCTGTCCAAAAATCCCCACTAAGAAAACATACCATACAATTTTTGTTCATTTTGAAATGAATGCTCATGCTGTACAATATGATGAGGAGTACAACTTTATAAGTTTAATCAATAGTTGTAACATACAATTCTCAAGGAAACAGTTATAGAAAATACTGTGAAACAGGGTAAGTATATTTTACCATTAAGTTCTTAGTAAAGTTAATTTTCATGATTGAAATATTGATATACATTTTGTTAACTCAGGGTGATATGTGTATTTATATGTTATTAGACACAAGATGCAAACCAAGTGATGAAACACATTCCAATTTCATAAAAAAGGAAATATAAAAAAATTCTTATCCATTTCAACTCACATTATGCTGTGAATTTACCACCGTATGTAGAGTCTAATAATAATTAATAATAATTATGGTTCACATTTATATAGTGCTTAATACATTTTGTTTCTATGCACATAACCAATTTGTAAAGTCGAAATTAGAAATATTAAATTACACATACAAGCTAATTACTACTAAAGCTAAATGAAACAAAGGAATTTAGCTCAAATAAAAGTGTCTCTTCTATATTGAAGTCCATTATTGTTCAAATAGGTAGGTCTTGATAATCTGTTTAAAAGTGTCTACAGTTGGTGTATTTTGGATGTAGACAGGAAAATTGTTCCAAAGGAGGGGAGCACAGACAGAAAATGTGGGGTAGCTGTAATGGGTGTGCATGTGAGCACCAGGTGCAATTGTGGATTTTGATGATGATTAAAGTGTCTAATGGACATGTTGTGGCAAGTGCAGTGGACTGGTTGATGGTTTACTCATGTATTCAAATGTATTTAATTCTTATCCATCCCTGATACCTCCCTGGTATAATGCAATTCATTTGTCTTATATGTTGTAGAAAAATAGACTGGTTTACTAACATATTTAAAAACATGAAGTTTTCCTTTGATGATTTAGCAACAAAGTATTTTTGTTCATTCACCTGAACTTTAATACTGTTAATTTGGTATCTTGCTTGATTTATGCAAAGCTTTGGACATAAGAGCCATCCACGCTACTGGTGAAAAATCACTATTTTAGAAAAGTTGAGATTTTATGATGAGCAATGAGAATGCTCAACGCAGAAAATTCACAATTTTTGTTACTCGACTTCAGCCGTACAAAAAGTTTGTGGCACATTGTATTGTGTTAGCACATCCAGACTGTTTTGTGCCAGCGGTGTAATTTAACTGACTGCAAGCTGGGAACGGCTAAACAAGCCCAATGAGCATTATACGAGCCAAAATTCACAACTTTTCTGCATGGAAATATCATGAATTTAGGTTGCAGTGTGAACCGGAAAGTCAAACATGGTAATTTATTTGAATGCTGCAAGTTTTCACAATGGAAATGGACCAATGGATTCTGATTTTATATTCTGATTTTATAAGCAGCTTTTGACCAAAATATATGCATAAATTTCAATATGCTTTAAACTGGTCAGCTGAATAGAGTATTGTACATTGATTTATAACTAATTACATTAATTATAATTTGTTGTTTGTGTTGTATAGATTCAGAATAATTTATTTTGTAAAACATAAATTGTAAAATTACACAATAAACTCTGTATAATTCAGAAAATATGTGTTGCATTGTGTTGTTTGTCTAAAGGAAGAAGTGATGTTAATGACAAATACAGTGCACTCTTGTTATAAAGAACACCGATATAACAAAATTTCATTTAATATAAAGGAGGAAAATCTCTGGTCCCATATCTTGGATACCGTTGTTTTTGCAGCCCTGATATAAAGAAATTTCATTATAAAGAAACAATTTCAAGGGTCCCAAGGACTTCTTTATAACGAGAGTGCACTGTAGTTGTGAGTTTGTCAACCTGTTGACTACAGAGCCAAGATATCTCAGGCTGGGATTGACAGAAAGTTCATGTTATGCCAAATCAAAATATGATCAATATTTTATGGATTGTAAAATATGAAATGACATTGAAGGCAGGGCATCTCTTTTGCATGCCTAACTAGATGAAAATTCCATTTAAGAATTTTTAGTGAAGTATAGGAGATAGAAAGTCAGTTTCTGTGGAATTACAGTGACCGTTAGACTTTGATATAAATTATTGTCTGATGGAGACAAAATTCCTATCATAGAACAAGCAGTAAACGGCAATTCGTTTCTTGTGCATTTTGAAAATTCTAGGTAATTACTGATCATCAAAATTTCCAGACATGTGCTTCATAAATAGCCTTAGGGCACAAGTGATATTAGTAGAGGACCAGCCTGTAGGTCCCGTGACCAAAGTCTGGGAACAAAGGTTTGAAAGTGGTTTTGGGTTCCCTGATGGATTCTGAACATTTTTGACTTGGGCTGGCCGCTTCGAACTTCCGGGCATTTTGGGTAGGGGTCAATTAAAGTTCACACAGGGGTCAAAAATCCAAGTTGTCTAAATTGTGTCAACATGCATATCAAATTACTCGTCTACTCACAAGGATTCCAAAAATGTATACTTTGTTATGTATCTGATGTCAAATGAGGGCGCTACAGCCCAAAATATGAAAAGGTCAACGCACTTTCGCTGTCGGGTCAAAATCTTACTTTGACCGATTTTGATGATTCTGGTGTCTAATCATATGTTTTCCTACATGAGAAATACAATTATGTACTTTTTAAATGGAAAAATTGGGTTCTTAACGCCACAATAAGTCTATGCACCAATATGCCATATATTATCACATGACATATGACGTTATTTATGCTTTAAATTTCAAGATTAAGATTCAATTTTTTTTTGTTAAAAAGTACATAGTTGAATTTCTAATGCTGGAAAACATATAATTAGACACCAGAATCATCAAAATTGGTCAAGGAACCATTTTGACCCCGACATCGAAAGTGCGTTGACCTTTTCATATTTTGGGCTGTAGCGCCCTCATTTGACATCGGATGCATAACAAAGTATACATTTTTGGAATCCTTGTGAGTAGACGAGTGATTTGATATGTATATTGACACTATTTAGACAATTTTGATTTTTGACCCCTGTGTGAACTTTAATTGACCCCTACCCAAAATGCCCGGAAGATCAAAGCGGCCAGCCCAAGTCAGAAATGTTCAAACTCCATCAGGGAACCCGAAACCACTTTCAAACCTTTGCTCCCAGACTTTGGTCACGGGACCTACAGGCTGGTCCTCTACTATATTTTGATGTACATGTACATGCAGGATTGATGCAAATGAGATTCCCTGCCTTTAAACATGGACTATTTCCAAAATATATACAAAATTTTATGATCATTTCTAGACAATTGTTACCACTGCATCCATCCTCGCTTACCAATGGTTGAGTGAAGCTTGTCCGACAAATGCAGGTAACTTGCCTATCTGCTTATTTGTCCACGGAAAGCAAAATTCATAGTGAAGCAAGCAAATATTTATCCATTTGTCTTGGGTCACTCCCTTTGAATAATGATTTACCATGATATTTTATGCAGGGCTCCACACTAACTTTTTTGCCTGCTTGCATGTCGGGCAAGTGAAATTATCACTTTCAGATTTTTACTTGCCCGTATGAAAGATTTACTTGCCCGATAAATAATAAACATTAAAAATTATTTCTCACTAAATTTATTTAAACAATATGACTTTTAATAGTATTGGACATTTATTATTGTAATTTTGGGGGTTGCAATCTAGGTGTGATTTATGACGTCGAGTTATAAAATTAAATACAATGAACGCAATAATGTTGAAATAGACCTGAACACAAAATTTTAGACATTTTTTGTTGTCTATGGACATGTTTTGCTCATTTCGTGATCAAAACATTTTGAGTTTTTACTTGCCCCACATGAAATTTTACTTGCCCCGGGCAAGCGGGCAAGTGCTAGTGTCGAGCCCTGTCATGCCTGGAATGCAGGATTTTTATGTCATTTGGCTGGAGTGTATACGACATAGTCATTGAATTACTCTAACATGACAACCAGAAAGAAAAAGACAACACAGACAGCTAATTTGTACAAAATACTGTTTGTAGTATTTATTCTTATTTACATTCATTAATTTTCTTCATTTCCATGAAGAAACTTAAATGTTCAACCCCACAGTTGTGGAAAACTGGATGTTAAGTAGAGATGACATACTCCATAATAATTTACCTTAATACAGCGGTTGAATATTACCACCATACCATCAAAACGTCCAGTTTTTTGCTTCATCATACCTGGGCCCTGTCTCCTAAAACTTTGCAATTGATTGCAACTCTCAAAAATCGATCGCAAGTTGATTTCAACCAATCAGAACCCAGTATTTTAAGACTTGCAATCGATTTTTGGATTTGCAATTGATTGCAAGTTTTATGAGATAGGGCCCAGGTCCTGCATTTCCACAGATTAATACTCAAATGTAACCAGGACATATTCTCTAAAATTACTCTGCACATACACTGAATATTTTGAAGTGGTTTTATTTTCGCAACCTTTGTGATTAAAATACTGCAGAACATTTTCGCTTCCTGATACACCTGTACAAAGTGAATACAAATGCAAAAACATGGTGAAAATAAAACTGTCATGTATTCCCTCCCCGTTTTGAGCAAAATCCTGCGAAATATATGGTGTATACAGTACATTATTACATGTCGGATTGCTCTATTGAAGTAATCTAGACACTCCAACTCTCCCGTTTTGAGTCCATTTTCACAAAATCTCCCGCCCTGCCGCTTGAGTTTAAATCTCTCCCGCCCTAGCTGTGTTTCTCATTTTTTCTCCCGCCCAACCACCTGTTTGAAAACAAATGAATCTGAATTGGTGGATTTGACCTCATTTAGTGTTGTCATAATGTTCAAAACTGAGCCTAGAGAGCTTCTAAAACCCTAAAAATGGCCTCCGGTTGCAAGGAATTTTGTGCTTTGCGCTGGTAATGTGGGCTACGCCCTCGGCGTGGTAATGTGGGCTACGCACACACTGAGTCAGAGTCTCTCGTTTACTAGGAGGGATCGGCAGGAGAATCTTGCGCTTAAGAGGTGTTTAGGGTTGGAGTCTCTGGTAATCACCCACCAAGGCCACCATGCCTACATAACTAGGAGATCGCAGGTATTGGAACCAGTGACTGTGACCATCATGACCAGGCAATTTACTGGGAGTTTCACCAGGTGGACAGAACAACCCTTATCTGAATAGCATCTCTGGATTGACTATGTAGATTTTGTAGTTTGTGTACATATACAAAAGAAGATACCAGCTGCGCTTTTTTGCCTAACAGGTGAAACTTAAGCAAATATATCACATTACGAGACAACTACATGTAACACCATGTGTTAAATGACCAAACATACACATATTTTAGAGCTACACATATTTTAGAGCTACTTCCAACCCTCTTTTAGATTTTTTGGATTTCACTACAATATCCATAATCACATGGTGCAAATCTTTGTGCAGGTAAGAACTGTAACCCAGTGACCATGGTAATAATATCCAAGTGCATAGAGACTGATCTCATTGGTATTTTGTGCTATATAAGAATGGAATATTATTCATGTTTTGTTATTATTTTATTATATATTATTATTATTTATTATTATTAGTATATTATTATTATTATTGATTATTATTGATCATTTATTATTATCATTATTTATTATCATACTTATTCTCATTATTTATTATTATTATTATCTATATTGATTCATTTCGTTTATTCTATTATCATTATTATTTTCATTATTATTATCATTATTATTATTTCTATCGATTATTATGTATCTATTCTATTGATTATATCTATTATTGATATTATTTATTATTATCTATTTATATTATTATATTATTATTATTATTATTATTATTATCACTAAATTGTACAGATTCAAAACCAGAGGAAATTTGTGACACATGACATGAACATTCTCAGTACAAATTGTAGAATAACCATAGACTGCACATTCTGGATATGTACTGTGTGTATTTTAGAAGTCAATAGCATGTGTTTGCTGTCGCATGAGAAACATTACAGCACCCATTGCACCCCTTAAAATGCAAGTTTAGTTTGTGGTGTAATATCCGTTATTTGAATTTTATGCCAAACGGTCATGTCACCCATCTTAATCACGTATGCTGAAGTGCTTGTGTTTTTGTTTTTTAATTTAATGAAAAATACCCGGGGGGGGGGGGGGTCGATAAAGCTTTCAAATTACAAAACTACACCCAAACTAAATTTGTGCTTTAAATGTAGTGCTTGAATTGCATAATTGTTACAGTTATTTATGTGACATTTACACCACAGAGTTAAATATATGAAATGTGGTCTTCGAACACTTCACATTATTCAGTTTCAAGTTACTTCTCCTTGCTTTGAGTGAGTGGACAAAAGATCATCAGTCACTGTTTTGGAGACAGTGATTTTGCATTTCAAAAAATGGTCTATCCATTTCTGAAAACCTGTAATTCTGTTTCAACTTGATCTAAAAATGGAAATTCCGTATTGTCACAGAAAATGTACACAGCAAAACATGAATTCCATTTTGCAAAGGCGAATTCCATGAATTTTCACATGAAAAGTAAAGAACCAAAGCGGATTTTCCGTTTCGATTTACTGGTAAACGGAAAGTCACTGTCCCTACTGTTTATAAAGGAACGAAAGAAAATATTTCTCATCAAGGCTTGAAACTTTTGCATAAATAC
>JZLH01S0528648.1:32316-71941 GCA_001188425.1 Eucidaris tribuloides
CACCCAAGTTACATGACAATCCGACCAGCCGTTCTCAAGTTATCGCGGTAACGAGCCCAAATCAGACATATTTATGGCCCCGTGACCTTTGACCTTTGACCTTTCAGCTCCAAAATCTAATCAGTTCATTGGTGCCTCATAATACATACTTCAATCAAGTTACATGAAAATCCAACTGGCCGTTCTCAGGTTATCGTGGTAACGAGCCCAAATCAGACATATTTAAGGCCCGGTGACCTTTGACCTTTCAGCTCCAAAATCTAATCAGTTCATTGGTGGCTCATAGTACATACTTGGTCCTAGTTACATCAAAATCCGATCGGGGGTTCTCAAGTTATCGCGGTAACGAGATCCGGTAACGGACGGACGGACGGACGGAAGGACGGACGGACGGACGGACAGACGCACGGACGGACAACCCGAAAACATAATGCCTCCGGCAACTTCGTTGCGGAGGCATAAAAAGTCAAAAAGTCTGATGTAGAAACGAGTTCTTAATGACATATGTCAGAGTTATTACCACCTTCATCATCTTTTCATGTCCATCAGACATGTGTGCCCATTGTTTAACAGCCCATTTATATCAATAACAGTACCCCCATGGTTTATTATTTATTTCTGTCAATTTCCTCTTCATTTGATGCACCACACGCTACCCTGGGGTACCGTTGTACCCCACTGTCTAGCACCCTCTTGTATCCACAAAAAATATTTCCTTCAGTAATGGTGCTGACTGCTGAGGCTTCTCCAGTGTACAACAGAAAGACATGAAGGACAAAAGGCGGGGTGACAATGAGGCTCAAGTTGTTATTTTAACACTCTTTACTGTTATGTAACATCATGTAAGAATTCATTTAACTCATGAAGAGTTTTTGAACATTGCAAAGCATACTCCAACACACAACTTTCACACAGCTTGTAACCCAAGGCACAAAGCTTAAAAATAAATAAATAATTCAACAAAATGGTGGATTTCTATTTGGTACCCCAGGGTACCATTTAAGTCATCATTTACGAGACCCAATACTGGATTCAATCTGGTCAATTTGGAACACTAGTAAAAAGCACATTTTCTCCTGCATATTATGAGCTTTGTTTTTGTCTATGACAGAAAGTCAATGTAATATACTCTAAAATGTGATTTTGAGGCATACATTTTTATGAAATTTCCTACCATGCAGGCGGGGAAACCATTTTCCTACACCATTGCCCTGCTTGTTTGATCAGATCCCTCACCAAAGAGTTTCGATGACCCCCCCCCCCCCCTCCAACACACACACTTTTGAGAAGCTGTTGATGCTGATATATTATGACAGACATTTTAACAGACATTTTTGTTGGGAACAGCTTGTGTTCATCTGCTGGAATGCCCACAAGACTTTCAGAACTGGCATTGACAGCTCCACACTCCCCAAATTCAAAATAATTTAGGTTTCCACCGATTGCTAAATTCCATGGAATAATTAAGAAGTCTGCACATTTTGTTTGATAATCATTTTTTTTTCAATCCAAGAATTGCCTGGTAATTCACATCAAAATGCTATTATTAAGGCCCAAGCATACGTTTAGTACATAGTGAAAAACAGCACTTTGTTTGTTATTGTACTTTTTAGACTTTTAGACTATTTTTAGACTTGTATCATTTATTGATAACCTGAAAATCACACACTCTGAAACGCTTCCAGTTTTGAGAAATCAGGACACCCCCCCCCCCCGAACATTTTGCCATTGGAAATGTAGATGCCTATACCTGCTCTCAAATAATATAAACATCACAATTTGTCACTGTTAACAATTTTCAAAAGGTTTGATGTTGTTTTCTGATGTCTGGTGTGGCAATTAAATAATTTTTAAAAGATTGATGAAAAAGTTGCATTTTTCGTACTCACATAAACTACCTAGCTTCTGCGGGTGGCAGAGGCGCCAGATCCGCCTGATGACCCCAAGAGAAATATTGCGGGGGAGGGAGGCGGGCGCAATAAGGAATATGAAACAAAGGTTGAGTCCTCTTTCCCATCCGCCCCCCACCGTATTATATGTTAAAATCGAGTCAAACTCGAATACATATATAGTAAGCCAATGCGAGTTATAATGTTTAATACAATGCACTGGAAAGCACTGATAAATAACGCATTAAACTTCAGCATACAACTGCTATTAAACATAACAAATTGTCATTGCATGCAAAATTTCTGTGTCGCAAATTTGGACGACAGAGCGCACCAAATATTTGTGACTTTTTTTCACTTTTGCCCCCCCCCCGCTCCCAATCCGAACATGGATTGACGCCCCTGCTATACTTGGGCTTAAGTCAAACATTTCCAATAATTTCTGTTTCTTGATTGCATGACAGCAAGACAGCAATGCACCTAAATAGATTTGTTGACTGAAGGAGAATACACTTAATGTAACAATGCAATGCAACAATACAAAACTTGGTCCAAAGTTTCTGACCACTGGTGTGACCTGGGTCCAATGTGATGGTTTTGGGCAAATTGAAAACGGGACGGTTGTCGAATATCCATTACCAAAAATAAGATTAAATAAACTCACAACAAAATATTCAATATATTGGACTACAATCCTGTCTAAAAATACCCACTAAGACGAGGCGCAAAATGCAGAGAAAAGCGGCCATAATACCACTGTTTATAAACTTATGAGTAAATCCATTCTGAAAAACTCCTCTTTGCATTCACAATGTGTATCCATCCTTGCTGTTCTCCAAAGAAATTGAGACTTAAATCACACTATCATGAGCTGTCAGTCGGGGTGATCATGATCAGAACAGTGCAATCAATCACGATTATGATCATCCACAATGGCAGCTTATAGTAAAGAGAATAGCAAGCAAGAAGTGGGAAATTGCAACATCCACATCCGAAATTCCACAAATTAAACATCGTGCCTGCAATTTTATGACTAAAAGTGGTATTATGGCCACTTATAGCTGTATGTTGTCCGAAGTTTTATATTGACAATATGTAGTCCTGGGTATTAAGTTATTGGTTACCCGAAATCGAAAAATTCTATCCGGTTTTGTCTCTGCGGGCTGATACTGAATGGATACCCGTTTGACTGCAGCACTACTTCCAACGTCTTGATGATTTGCAGCCACTAATGGAATGCTCAGTATCTGATCTATTGTCAAATATCATCTCACGTACGCTACAAAGTTATAGAACATTGCAGTCCAACGCTGACTGGCAACTAGGATCCCTCTTCTGATGACGGGATCAGATAATCACTGCAGTGGTCACGATTCTCCAAATATTTGTGATGTTGTGGGTGCATTTTTGGGCAGGACGCTAGACCACATAAATCCCGATTCTTCTTTGACTGGAATGACTGGGTATGGAGTCTTAATGAATTGGTAATAGTCCGATGGAGCGTGGCAAACAAACTCCATGAATTCTAGAGAACGGGGAAACTCCTCGTCTGGTCCTATGTAGAGAAAATGGAAGTATTTAGACATTAATTCATCTCAGGTACAAAGGCGTACCAAACGGGGGGGGGGGGGTGGGGGGGGGAGGTGTTTTGGGTGTTTCACACCCCAAACCCTGCTTTTACGGAAAATACTCCCTTTTAGCTGTGGACACGATTTTGGCTTGAAAAAAATTTTTGGACTGTAGATTTGGTAATATTTTGGACCGAGGATTTGGGATGAAAAGATTTTCACCCTTTGGTTTTGACGAAGATACAGGGAAATAGAGGCTAAAATATCTCATTGTAACAATGGAGGGGAAAATGAGAAAGGCAGAGAAAAAAGGAGAAATGTATGACATATATCGGTCTAGCTGATGAACAGAGATCAGAAGGTCAATCCATAAAGACCAGCAAGAGTTACTGTTGTTGCCAATCTGACTTGGGCAAATGATTTAACATGTTTGACTCCACTGAGACTCTAAGATATGTTTGACATACAACGGACAAAATTTGAGTTAAAAATTCCATTGATAAGAAAAAACTTTGTGTACAATTTGAAGATAGCAGTTCGGCGATAATTCGACTTGTGCGAGAATAATTTTTGCCAAGTCATCTGTGTTATATTTGTGGATAACGGTGCTATATGCACACAGGGCCCCTGTTAAGAACAGTGAGTGGCCACTGATTGGACCACTTTGGCAAAAGAAGACTAGGTACAACAATAAATACTGTTCACTAATAAAATGATAAATAAATAAACAAATAAATAAATAAATAAATAAATAGATAAATAAATAAATAAATAAATAAATAAATAAGTAAATAAATAAATAAATAAATAAATAAGTAAATAAATAAATAAATAAATAAATAAGTAAATAAATAAATAGAATAAATAAATAATGTACAAAACAAACCATGGGCAAACTTACCACAGATGTATGTTGATGGGTCAAATTTGCCTTTGACAGTTTTTTGTGTTGGCAACAGCCAGGTCAGAATAGCACTCTTCTCGCAATACTGGTCCTGAAGAAAGCCTCGGAGCTGTGCGTAGTATATACCGCCCTCTACATCTAGAATTGATACAATATCACCCACTTGAAAGTACACACCCTGTAAGAAAACAGTTGAAATATACTTTGACTGTTTACAGGTACCATGTCCATGATGCAAAGTTCAAAGTTGCCAAACCGATCTTAGAAGTGTGGCATAGTCAAAAAGGACACAAAACTTCCTATTCTTACTTTTTCAATTGTCCAGAACAAAAAGATCCACTGTAGTGTCACCAGAGGTGTCAATCCTTGGGGGGGGGGGGATCGCTCCACCAGTGAAAATAATTTTGACAACTTGAAAAATTCATATTATATGCAAATATGTTTTAAAAAGCATTAGAAAACACTATAAAACCATTACACATGACATAAAAATACCAGTAAACATACAAAATTATCAAAATTCTGTATTATAATTTGGTGTGCAGAGTGCACCAACAATTTTGGACATTTTTTTTCACTTTTTTTTTCACCCCAATCCGAAACATGGATTGACGCTGTCACTACAGCCATGTTCAGACGGAGGTAATTCTGCCTATCATGTTAAGGGCAGAGTAAGAAGTGGAAGACATACTCTCATGGGACATGGCATGCATAGCAGCCTTCCTCGAGTCATGGAGACTGAAACTGAGTCTAGCCAAAACCACCATCACCGCCTTCCACCTCAACACCAAGGAAGCCCGTCGCCAGCTCATGGTGATGTTCAATGGAACACCTCTTCCATACAATGCCACCCCAACCTATCTTGGAGTTAAGCTGGATAGGCAGTTGACATCCAAGCAACATCTAGAATCACTGCGTGCCAAGGTGTCATCCAGGAACAACCTCCTCCGTCGCCTGGCAGGGTCATCCTGGGGAGCATACACATCCACTCTTCGCACCGGTGCCCTTGCTCTGGCATACAGTTTAGCAGAATATGCCTCTCCAGCTTGGTGTCGTAGTGTTTCATACAAACAAGAGCGCCCGGGGGGCACGACGCTCACTCTGAGGTCTGCGCAAAACTCTCTATGGTACCCATAGAAAAAAACTCAGTTATACATATAGTTTGGCCCTTGGAGCCTTTGCGGGTGATAAATTTTCTAGGCACCAACATAGCCAAATGAACCAGTTGAAAAACTTTGCGATCCGCATTGCCAAAGCTGATTTTGCTCCAAGCTTAGGACAATTAAATTCTTAACATCCATCTTTTATAGATAACAAGGCACATCACGCCTAGAGTAGTCTTTAACAATTTTGACCTTTGACCTACTTCTGTGACGCTTGACACGAATAACATTGAGTCCCTGTTACGCTCTACCACCCAAGTTTGGTTACAAATGGGCTTGTGGTTAGAAAGTACACCTATTGGCGCCTTATGCCCCTGCCTCCATGGGTTCCCTGGTGAGGGAACAGCTGCGTCGCGGGGGGGGGCGGTAGTGGGGGGGATCATTCGTGAGAGGATGTGTTAGGGGGGGGGGGCGTGGGGGGGCAGGGGGGGGGGGAGGGAGGAAGTGGGGGGGGGGAGCCTGTTTGTTACCATTCCAGAACCTCTTATTCCCCTCCCCTGAGCGATGCATTCCCAGCCCATAGTTTGGTCTAAGGAATCGGGATCGTTTGAGTGAATGTGATTATTCCTATAAGGCGCCTAGCCTCACAAAACTTTTTCCACCCTTGGGGCCAAACGGGGCCACCCGCTGGGCATTGTATGAGAAAACATTAATTTAGCACAATATAGAGGCTACTACCATACAAAAGTGGCTTTAACTAAAGCTATTTTGGATTTAAGAGAAAAAGGCTAATACCACCTAAGGAAGAAACTTAGCTTAATTTTTTGAAACCTTTTGTGACCTACATATGTTGACGCATTTTGACCCCCCGAAATTGACATTTGAGGTCACTGTTAACATCATCTACCACGCAAGTTGGTTTACAATGGACTTGTGGTTATAAAAAAAGTTACCATAGTTGGGCCCTTATGGCCCTAACCCATGGGCCTCCAGGGGGGCCTGGTGTCACCATTCCAGGAACCTCTTTTGCCTCCCCTGAGTACTCATCCGACAAGTTTTTGGTCTAAAATGCCACGTACTGTGAATGTGAATTAACTCTAGTAGGGCCCTACCCCAAACTTTTGGCGCCCTTGGGGCCAAACCGGGCACCCCATGGGCATTTGTCAATGAGGAACAATTAATGCGCACATATAGAGGTATCTAACACACAAGTGGCTTGAACTAAACTTACTTCTGTACACTAGAGAAGAAGATGTTTGATAACTAACTCTTTTGGCCCTTTGGCCCTGGGCCCGCTGGCCCCTGGGGCCAGGTGGACCAGTCTGAGGACCCTTTGAATCCCTTAACCCCCTAAGGATCATCCCTGCCAAGTTTGGGCCAAATCCAATCGTGCATAATTGAAAGAGAAGCTGAAAATGTCTACAAGTTACGCAGCGCACGCGCATCCGACGCCATCGGGACGCACGACGCACGACGCACGACGCATACGGACGACGACGACAAAAAGCGATCGTGCAAATAGCTCACTTGAGCGCTTTGGCTCAGGTGAGGCTAAAAAGCTGGACACCACACTGAACGAGACCTTGAGATTAATCACCGGCTGCTTGCGACCCACTCCAAAGGAGCTCTTGCCAGTGCTAGCGGGTATTGCACCTGCAGCTCTTCGAAGACAACATCACATGTATTGACTGGTGATTAAGGGCTCCTCAAACACCCACCACCCCCTCAACGAGCTTGTTCACAATCCCCCAATGGAGCGTCAACGATTACCCTCCCGCCGCTCGTTTTCACATGAAGTAGAATCTCTCCTTGGTTCAAACTTCAACATCTTGGACACATGGAGAACTTCTTGGCAAGAGACAACACCTCCGAACCAGTTCACAGTCACCCCGAACACAGCGTTGCCTCCAGGTGCTGATCTACCCCGCAGATCTTGGGTAACTCTCAATAGACTCCGCACGGGTGTTGGTAGGTTCAACTACAACATGAACCGCTGGGGGCTGCGGCCAACATCATCATGTACTTGTGGTCCAACAGACCAGACGGCGCACCACATCATTAATGAGTGCCCTATCCTTGGACCACCAGAAAACTGCAATATTGATTTAGATCACCCCAATCCCGAAACAGTGAGATGGCTGCAACAGCTGGAACAAACTGCCTAGCTACCTCATACGAAAGAAGAAGTGAAGAGTATGTGACTAAACAGTAATTGTGTTTAATAGGATTTGTCAAGAAAAAGTTGGCTAACAGTAACACGATTGATTTACACCTGGCTTTTGCCTTTACATACATGTATGATGACTGCATCATATCAGATTAATTTTAAACCCCCCACCCTCAGAATGAAATCCTCATAAAGTAAGTACTACCATATTATCATATCAAAGTGCTAAAACACCAATTCATTTGATCCAACTTACTGACAAAAATAAATCTGTAGAATGTTGCTCACAACTTAGTACTTAAGTTACAAGTCAAGTGACTGTTTGTTTGTGTGTGTAAGCTATGATACTCTGTTCTGAATTCTGTGAAATACCAAGTAAGAATTTTAGGTGGAATTCCCAAATATTATTTTTATGTTATGGAGATTACAGTGAACAAATCAAATTCAAAATTTTGAATTTATACACACCAAAAACAATATTAAATATGTAACCAAATAGTGATCTTACCCTGTGAAAAACACTGCCAGATGACACAATGGTAGAAACGGACTCTGGGCTCTTCAATGGCTAAAATTATAGGAAATAAAGAAAACACAGAATTAATCAAATGATTACGGAGATTTAGAGAATAACAGACATAAAAATAGCCAAAGGACTAAATAATTGATATTTTTCAGTTTATTGGAATAAATGAATGAAATTTGTATTTTTTGCTCTAGTTTTTGGATGCGTATACATGCATTTGCATTATCTGAGTTCACTTATACTGTATTTAAACCTTTTCCTTATCTATTGACAGCTCAAACGCACAGTAGAGGGATAGGGAAGTGAAGGATCAAACAAAATGAGTAAGATGAAAGAACAGTGAAGGGTAGAATGAAATGATATTATTATTATTATAATCAAGGGGATATGAAAACTAAGCAAGGGAATGTAGAGCAATGGACTGGTCCATTTACATGTTGCACTTCTCGTTTATAAAGAACACTGATATAACAAAATTTCATTATAAAGAAGTAAAATCTCTGGTCCTTTTCTTGGATTTCCTTTGTATTTTATTGTTTTTGCAACCCTGATATAAAGAACAAATATATCATGGCGTCAAGGACTTCTTTATAACAAGATGTGCACTGTAATCTATGAATAAAATTGTTTTCTTTCTTCTGTGCAGAAAAGTAAATACACTGTAGCAAATTTACAAATTGACAGTGTGTGAATGAAAGTGTGTGATGTAATTCAACTCCATGGATTCCTCAACTATTTTACAAAAACATCTTCTTTCATTAATCATCATCATCATTCATCATAATCGTCTAGCAGTACGGGCACACATCCAATATCAGAGACTTTTTCTACCTTTTTCTGCTCTCCTATTTCAGAGATGGTCTCCAAAATTGGAGACTTTTTGTATATTTACCTTGGCCGCAGTCTGGATTATGTCATCGCAACTTAGGAATGTGATAATCACAATCTCAAGCGATTTTACCCCATATGACTGTCTTCTTTGAAAATTCCCCGTCTACTTGCCAAGGTATGATCGATTGTTTACATTTTGCCAGCAAAATTTTATCGATGGCCAAAGTAGCTGATGATATTGATACCGGCATAGTTTATTACTGTGTTGTAGTGTTGTGGTTATTAATATTATTTATTGTTGTTGATTACAATAAATTTCTATTAGACTCTATGCAATGTTCAAATCTAATAGTTTCCAACATTACAGGGCTGCCGGCTGTGTCTGGGAAAACAATCTTCGATATTGGAGATTCTCTTTGCGCCAAGTTTTGATGACCCCATTTAATACTAGTCTCCGATATAGGAGACAATCTCCGACATTGGAAGCCCGGGGAGGGGGGGGGGGGGGTACTCAGATTTGGCTCCGACGGGGGTGTGCCGCTGAAGTCATATATAAACCCGCCCTTTTATAAGGGTCATTTTGGCGGAAAATGGTACCTATTATTAAGGGTTTTTATAAGAAAAGTAGGATTTTTTAGCATTTTAGCCGATGAAATAGGCGAAAATATCTAGTGTAAATTGTTAGATTTCAAAATCATGACCCATGATTAGGATTTTTCCCCAAAACCTACCATGTTTAAGGATTTTTTGCGAAAAAGTCACCTATTAGAGCGGTACACTCCCGTTTACCTTAGTAGGCAAGTACTCCCCCCCCCCCCCCCCCCCCCGGGATTGGAAAGTAATCTCCGATATTGGACGTGCGCCCCTACTACTGGCAGGTCTACATTCTGGTCTCTCCTCCTTCTCATCATTACCCTAATCATTCTTCTTCTGGTTCTTTTTCTTCCCCTCAAGGAATTTTGGTCGTCAGTCATTCCTCAACACAATAAATCATTCTTCTTCTTCTTAGAACACTTCGGTTTGTCCAGGGATGTAGTCGAGGCCGGCTGTTCCGAGTCACGAGGCCGCTGCTGGAAAAATATTGTTCCCATAATCATGGCTAACTTAAGTTAGACGTTGTTGTAGACGACTCGGTTCGAGCCTCCGAGGCCAAGGCCAAGGATGGCAAAATCCGGCCTCAACTACATCCCTGGCCTGGTTTCCACAACTTCTTCTCCCCCCTCCTTCTACCTCAACAATCCCCGGCCACCCCCCCCCCCCAAAAAAAAAGAACAGTCTGTTAGTGTTTACCCCATTAACGTTCACTTACATTTTTCTTGAATACCACCCTCCTGTTTTTGCCTTTGGTTGCTTGCGCCTTTGCTGCATTGACAATCTGTTTGTATCGTAGCTTCTTCGCGTTCCTGTTTGATTTTCTAGTACCATCTCGATTCTTCCCTCCACCGTTTCCCTGCCCAGACTTTCCATTTCCTCCATTGTTCTGACTCGAGTCATCATTGCCATTTTTCATATGGCAGCCATTGCAAACAACTGCACCCGATTTCCTCTGTCTCCACATGCATGTTACTGTTGTTTTACAGTTGGAACAAGCTGGTCTTATTCCAAGAGGCATTTTGCGAAATTCGGCGTTCTCTTCGCTTCGCAAAATCCTTTCTTGCCAAAATGCAGCAGCAGTGTACACCACGTCGCGTCGCCTATCGCCTCGCGTGAGTCGCGTCGGATCGCCGTACCAGACTACCAGTACTACTGCTAGTACAAGGAGTTGCTCCCCAACTTGATTGTGTATAGGTGGGACCACGGGAATAATTATTATCACGTTTTACGCGCGAATTAACGGCGCCCCTTACGACCTGTATTTGTTGCTAGTACACTAGTTAGTACACTTTTAAACGGGGGGGGGGGGGGTTGAAGTCTTAGCATACCTAGCCAGTTACAGTTATACAAAAACATTATTTTGTTTCCAAAATATTGTGAACAAAGGTGAACAAAACACATTACACAAATGCACACACACACACACACACACACACACACACACACACACACACACACACACACACACACACACACACACACACACACACACACACACACACACACACACACACACACACACACACACACACACACACACACACACACACACACACACACACACACACACACACACACACACACACACACACACACACAAAATATCTGCTTTCCGATCAAACTGTACTTTTTTGCAATAAACTTGATAAAATATATGGTTGATTAGTTTTTTTTTCTTGTTAGTAGGCCTACTAAACAAATACAATCTTTTCAGAAAGACAGACTGCAGGCATTCTCTTGATTTTTACTACAAAAATAGGCGAAGAGTATGAAGCAATTCATTCCAATCTTCACCTTCAAAAATAGCTTCTTCCAAATACATGTACTGTATACGTGGTAATTTTCGCAGTGGTTTTATTTTCGCGAATTTCGCGAGTCAGTTTTCACGAAAATTTACAATTTGGTTCATGTCTATTCATACTAATGAAAGCACCACTAAAGTCGCGAAAATATCTCTACGCGAAAATTTTGGCCTTTACAGTATTCTCTCAGCAATATACATCAAAATACCTATATTTACTTCAAGCATACAGTATTTCAGACAACAGGACAATTTCATTAGCATTAATTGTGTGGAGTGTTTAAAATTTAATTTGAAGTTTTAAACATCTTATTGGGAATAGGTACCATGACTTAATGAAATTTCATTTGACATGATGAACTTTAATATGAAATTTATTAACATAATTAGATTTAACCCTTACTGTACTGGGCAATTTGGCTCCATGAAAATACTGGGGGGGGGGGCCTCGATCGGAGCCCCCCCCTTATGATCTCGGCCATCGACCGCGCGATCGCGACGAAAATCGGCACACACGTCACCTGCCACGTACACTACAAAATTGTATTGTTATTTTTTACAAAAATAATGTCGTTTGATTAATTATGCTAATTTATGCGTGATTTTTGAGTAAAATCAGTCTTTTTGCTCTAAATCATTAAATAATGCTCCAAATGTGCTAATTTTTGGTCTGGATACTCTTTGTAGTGTTTTTAGCAAATGTACCACCATAAATTTACGATATCTAAACTTATTCCTTATGTATTTTATTGTTTTCTCAATTTCTTATGTATTTCTTTGTTTTTTTGACCTTTTGTTTTTCATCGTTTTTTCGAGGAAATTTGTCGGCGACACTGTTGCGATCATAAATAGCATAAAATTAATCAAATTGAATGAGTATTAGCAAAAATATTCATACATTTATGATTTTTGGCTGAGAACACAATTTGTATTGAAATTGTACATAAATTCACGTTTTTGAGCAATTTTTGGTGCGACATGCACATACAAAATTATGCATAACTCCGGAACCATGTACCTGGACGTCGCAAAAATGGTCTTAAACGATGCGGGAGATTCGAAGGAAAAAAGTGGCGAAATGTCACGGCGAGAGATTTTCGCGTTGTGGGTATATCGCGCGAAATGTCGAGGGGGGGGGCCTCCCAGGCCCCCCCCCCCAGTGCAGTTAGGGTTAAACTTGCATTTTATTTCAAATCACCGACAGTTTAGCTTGTCCAAAAGGTTGATCCATACACTTTTCTGAGTGATAAAATTTACTTCAGTCATTCACTAATTCACTCACTGAAATTAATTCCACTCGCTTATCACTAAGTCATCCATTGTTCACTCACTCATCACTCATTCACAGCAGGCTACCATCAATACATCCATACTAATTTACTATCAGATTTTCACACACACACATATTAATAGAGTAATAATACATATTAGAATTTCACACAAGACAATGTACACTTTATTGTACTCTTCTGGCTAATAAAACTACAATCCTTTGAACATATTAACACAGTATTTACATCCATGAAAAAGGAGTCTCATTTAAGTACTTACAATTGTACACATTTTTTTGACACA
Source organism: Eucidaris tribuloides (assembly GCA_001188425.1). Lineage (NCBI taxonomy): Eukaryota > Metazoa > Echinodermata > Echinoidea > Cidaroida > Cidaridae > Eucidaris > Eucidaris tribuloides. The sequence continues at coordinate 45,275 of JZLH01S0528648.1, forward strand.
GGTGCATCATCAATGGTACAGTGAAAATGGAAAAATATGCTATTAGTATTATAATTGTGCGAGATAGACAGGAACATACATCACTTGATTTTTACCAAAATCAGGAGAAATATGCAGTGATTTTGTAACAAATATATACAACAATGCATTTCCTGCCTCCTGTTGAGCTTACACATATTCAATTAAATCAATGTCATCTTGATTTAATGATCATTGTTTCCAATGATTTTTAAACAGAATAACCAGTCACATTCCAAAAATGCATTGGTCCATAATTCATATGGAAATTTAAGAAAGTTATGTTGCAATCCTGTTATTCTCAATTTTTAAAGTAAATTATTAGCCAGTTGTAGAAATATATGTCTGGAAGAAAGAACTTCTACAACACACAATCTGAAGTCAGCTTACATCAAAGATAGTAACATGAACAGGCTACAAAAATTGATTATGGGTTATACTGTCCTTTGCACAATCTTTCTTCAAAATAATTCTTTCATTCAATGAAAATGTTTGACTGCAAGTATGTAACAGCTGAACAAACATAAACCTATTTTAAAAGTTTTTAACAGCAAACATAATTTTGTAATTATTTGATAAGAGCCAAATCATACTACACTGTATTTTTTGACAAAATGTCTGCAGCAGTATTACATTACTGGTACAACAGACCTGTTTGTTGAAAATGTGCATGTAACAAAATTTTATATATCATTTTTAAACTGAAAACCAATGAGCCAAGCTCCTTCTCTCAATATAAAACTATCGTGATTTCATTTTCATAGCACATAATATCATATCCAACTACGTAGTAGAATCTTTAGAGGAAGTCTCCATGCATTCCACATTAATATAATTTAGTTACAAGACCACCTCCTTGCTTTTAACTTGACATATTTAAAACATACTACCAACAAAAGGATCAATTTTGGACGGAATTCTATTTCTTTTTTTATGGGAGATTGGATCACCATATTCAAACAAAACTAAGTTACTATTATCACTCTAATTTTCTTGTTTTCAAATAAGTTTTCATTCTTTTACTTATCAATTCATATGTTTAAGTCACAGAAGCATATGTTTAAATCAAATAACTGACTTTCGTGTTATGACAGTTGACCGAAAACCCTTGGACATTGTTTACAAAACACATTGATAACTGTTCTGTGGCAGCAATTTTTGTTTTAAGTTCTTGCAGCTATTATTCATAGTTTAATTCAAAATTGGTATCTCTTTCAGAGTTGAATCAAATGGAAAGACAGACATGAACTTGAAAACCAAAGGTTTTAATCAGGAGTGAATACTACTACATCATAACTGAAGCACAAATGACCATATTTTATGCACAAAATATTATTTTTCAAATTTTGACACATAAAAAAAGAATATCAATACTATTTTAACTGTATCTGTAATAAAACACATTGCAAATTTATACACTCACATATATATTACTTAATTAAAACATTGATATGTACAACTAAATTTAGTACCATCTGCACATAGTATCAAGGTGAGAAAATGTAAGCCTACATTTCTGTGTTAAAAACTGTACAATTAACAGGCACATTGATCAATGAATTAATCGGGCAATAAGGATGCAATGAATGAACATGTTTTGAAAATGTACCCAAATTTCAATTTTATACCACTATCAGACATATAGTAAATCTCTCTTAATGTTTATGGTACTTTTTAAAAGGTATATATTGTTCCGCTTTGTTTGTTTGTTTGTTTTAGCAGGATAAGTCAAAATTTTGAACCAATATTACCTGGAAGTTGGTGGACCAAGAAAAAAACATTAGTTTGAATGATCCAATATCTCAACAATTTGTCATAAGACTGTGTACAAAATCAAGCCAAGTCATTTATTTCTTGATAACTGACTTCATGTACTGTTTATGTGCAACACACAATCACCCTCATGAATTTATTGTTAATTCTTGACAGAAAATCACAAAATATATTCTATCTGGATAAAATTGAAGGGGGGGGGAGGGGGGGAATGAAGAAACTTGATTCGCAAGAACACTACATGTGTGTGAAACACAAACAATGCAGAATGTGAATTAATGCTGGCCCATGTCACGCAATAGGCATTATGACAATAGACTCATCTATGCATTACTATCGAAACATTAACAAACAGAACATAGCTACAGTTGTGCAGATCAGTAAACAAAGATTTAAAGATTACTCACCAAATAAAGTGAACAATGTACGATAACAGAAATTTACTTTTTAACACATGATTAATGTGCTTTTGAGCATTACAACTCCAAAATGTTAATGTTGTACACTTTATCAATAATAAATTTGTTATTTTGATAGTATCAACCTCCCTTCAAATCATGAATGCACAGATTGCCCACTGTCTATCTTGAATAGATACAGTCACAAGTTTAGTCCAGTCAAAATTAAATATTTCATTCACATATCATGAAGGGTCTGTGCCATCCAGATAAATGAAGAACTTTTTTGACATGGCTGGAAGATTCTGCATCATAACTAGACAATTTGAATGTTATTATGTCACAAACATAACTCAGTTCCTATTTAGTTGACATTTTTTTTAACAACACATGATATCAATTGAAAGGAAAACTACACATAGGTGCTGTTAAAAATGAGTAGTACCATTAATTGTGGTTATTTAGTTCTCCCCTACAAGAAGAAGAAACATAGCTCATACACCAGATAATAAGTTCCACAAAAACAAACCTGGTATCAGAATTTCATGTTCCCCAACCTTCTTGCTTTCAGATATACACACTCAAAGACTAAAAAAGAAGACTGAAAACAGCACTTATAATGCCAAGGATGAAAGTATTGAAAATGAATGAAAATCTAACAAATTATAAGATATGTACGTTATCATGACGGTCAGGTTTCCCAGCAAATTCATAAATACAAAGTTCTCTGATTTTTCCACAAAAAAGTTTAAAAGTTCCAGGATCATGTCATTTTAACTTAATTTCCATTTGAACATCTTCCATGAACAGTGATCAAGTGGATACACTGTTTGGACACAAGACAAAATATAAGAGATTGACAACTTCCTTTTTGGTCCAATGAAATTCCCTGATTTTTCTCGACTTTGAATGATACATATATGCAAGAAATAAAAGATGACACATAGCTCTCAAGTGACTGTCATTTAATCGCTAAGCTTTCAGCCTCATTCCCACATCTTATCTCATCTTTTATTTCTTGCATTGTGCGCATCCAATAACATGCAAACTCTTTCTCACATTACAGATATATCACATTTCAAATTCACTAATTTTCCCTTGACTAGAAAAAAAAAGGAATCCTTTTCCCAATTTTTCCCTCACTTCTAGGATAGCTGGGAACTCTGACAGTTACAAAATGTAGCTACAAAATCAAATCATTTTTTTCAGGTCTGAATATTGAGTTTTTCATGTCTGAAACTGAATTTCTCCTCCTTGCTATGTGATCATCTGGTAAAGGCTATACTGCTGACCATCTTGGTAATTTTCTCATCATTTCTCATGATAGTGGACTTGATGGCTGCGATAGCGTCCAGCTGGTCATCCATGCCCTGGTCAAGCTCGGCCAGTTGGGCCTTCAACGGTTCCAGCTCAGAGTCGGTGATGCTGTGATAGACAAGAATGGAATAATTGTTTTATTTTTGTTTTACGGCATATCACACCAGGTATTTCAATATAATGCTTTTCCAAGTTTTTTGTACCTTATTTATTTTTACTTTTTATTTCATTTTATTATTTTGCTATTTCACTCCAGGTGTTTGATGAAATAAATTTGAATAAAATTAAATGAATTGAAACTTACCACTGAATTCACAAATTACTCTTTTATTATATTCAAGGTTATAGCTGGAAAGAATTCTGTGCCGGCTGTAGGAAGGAGTTATGCAAGCGGAGCGAACAAAGCGAGCGTAGCGCACTCATGGCGTGGGGTCCAGGGGCCCGCTTAAGGGCCCCGGTAGGGTCCCCTGCTGGGGGTCGAGGGGGGGGGGGAGCCCCCCGAAGCTCCTGGGTTTCCACATACAAAAAAGCATTTGGGTGCCCTCCAGCAGGTTTGTGATTTGTTTTTTGGAAAAATCATGAATTTATTTTACAAAATACATCTTCGGCTGAAATGTAAGGATGTTTAAAGCTCAAAATACACGATTTATGTAGAGATTTAAAACATTTTACGGTCATTTTAAGGCTTTTCTGTGCCGGTCGGAGGACTAATTCAGCTCAGTGGTGGTCGACTTTGGTTTGTGGTGGCTACTACCGGCCGGCGCGGACCGCCGTAGCTATAACCCTGATTATATTCATAAACTGCACTTCACTGAATTGCACAATGTACTGCACTGAAGCAATACGTTCATGCAAATTTGGTAAGTCTATGAAACTGCAGTTACACCACTGATGTACCTGCCAAGACATGTTCAAGTTAATCTAACTAATCACAAATACCCTGTTTAAGTACTCTTCTTCAGCAATTCTACAGTAAATGTAAGTTTAAACCAACTCACCTATCATGTACATCATGTACATGTATACTGTAAATTCAACCTTTGTGGTGAAAAAAAAATATTTTGTCATGTACTTCAGAATGTCTCTAAAAAAAAAATGAAAAAATTGTGCAAGTCAAAAGCACTCTCTTTGACAATAAGAAAATATTTGTGTCTGACTCTTACATCAACGTCAAGGACATAGTCTTAGCTTTCAAATGCCATTTGTTTTGTTCAATTTGCTTATTTAGATTTCATGATATGGTGGTAGTTAACAACAAAAGGGTAAAATCACATTGTACCACTTTTACGAGAAACAGGGCCTGATGCTATCATTAAAAGTAGCACATTTGTGATTTAACCCTGTTGTTGTTAGCTAAACATATCTCAAGACTTAAACAAGCAAATTTAAAAGAACAAACAGCATTTGGAAGCTAAGATTGTGCCCTTCACATTGATGTAAGCATCATAACACAACAGTTTTCTCTAATTGCCAAAGAGGACGCTTTTCACTAGCACAATTTATTTTGAGACACACTGTAGACAGTTATTTCACAGAGATGAATGATCTACCTCTTATTGCAAAATTTTGATACACAGAGGTGATATTAATCAAATAATCCTGTCAGGCCTGATTATCAACTAGATTACTCAAAGCTCCACACTGACATTTTTGGCTGGTTGCACGAATGGGCAAGCAAACTTTTTGTTTTCATTCATTTACTTGCCTGTACAAAATTTTTACTTTCCTGAGTAAACAAAATCATTGTTACGCCTATTTGTTTTACTTTAGAGATGTTGTCCTTGTTGGAAGTGTTAATACAATAGCTACATAATTAAAATTTACACAAAATTAAAACTGAACTGATAAATACTAGTCTTTAATACTCTGTTGATTTTAGACTTGAAAATTTTTACTTGCCCATTCAGGCATGAAAAATCAATTTCCATAATTTTTTACATGACCAGAAGCAAAATTCACTTGCCCCGGGCAAGTGGGCAAGTGCTAGTGTCGAGCCCTGGATTACATGTACATCTCATCTTACCCCTGTTCTCGTTTGATTGCCAAGGCATGCTCCTTATTCTCTCTCTGCCACATCTCCAATTCCTTCTGCATGCTGTCAACATCTTCCTGGAGGTAGTCCATGATCTTTCCCAGGGGGTTGGCGCTGCGAGTCAATGTCTGGATCGCTGTGCGCAGCCGCTCCACCTCCCGCTGGACGAGTTCACGCTCCTTGCGGCGAGCAGGGTCCAAGGTGACAGGCTTGTCCTGTGATGAGGCAAGAGATAATATTTGAGAAGATGGATAAGACAGCGATTAATGTGATGACGTAGCCAAAGCATGCAAAAATCTCTCCCACAATAATCAGTGCACTATTGATATTGAAATTTTGAAATTGTTAACAGTCAAACCTGCCTATAGTGGTCAGTGACATGATTTCCCTGGACAGATATATGTTTGTCAACCTGTCTATAAAGGCCACATGTTACATTTCCCATGGGTAGTCACTATAATTGTATTTCTTATATATTTACGACTGAACTTGGGACACGTTTAACATTTTCTGTCTGGGGCAATGAGACACTTACCAGGTTTCTCGAGACAATGATTGCAAATTACAAACAAGGAACAACAATGAATTTAAGTTCAACCTGCAATAAGTTGCTACACAGCAACTGAGTAAAAAATAATGACCCGTAGGGTCTTCATCATGTACATCTATTTTTATCCACTATGTCAGGCAAAATTTGGAGGATTCATTATGCTGTGAAAAGAGTGATACCAACTCTTACTGTTCAGCAAATAGTGGACTGAGTTGTTTTCTTAATGGTATATTGTTTGCTTTTTTTTTTTTTCAAAACATAGCAGGTATATTCACACCAGTATTCTAACAAACACCGCATAGTATTTAAAAGAAGACCTAAAACTACTTTACTGATATGGACTGATCTTATTCAAAATTGTGCAGTTCATTTTCATGATAATGAAATATTATTACATACACAAACTTTGACTTACATCTTGTTTGTTTTGTGTTCCTTCTAGTTCCTTTTTGGTCTCCAGAATCTTCTTGACCAGGCCACCATGCTCACCATCATCTTCCATTGACTCGCTAGCCATGGGCTGAAGGGAAAACAAACAAACAAGCAAAGGATAAAAGTAAATGTAGTGGCATTATTTCAGATATGTATATCACCCCTTCTTATACAATGTGCTTCAAAATCCTACATCAAAACATACTACAAAGTTAACTTGTTTAACACACTGGAATGACTGGCTTATACAGAAGCCCAGTACACTTCACACTTACAATTTTTCTTCACTTTACTTGTCAAAATGATCGTATATTTACTGGGACAGAGCCATTTGTACACAATATACTTTAGTTTGGGTGAAAAGGTTAAGACATTTTCTGTACCCACCTGTCATTCCAAAGGGGTTAATAAGCTTGCAATGAAGGGAACAGTTTAACTAATTATTAGTTAAATGATGTTAATATATGATTAGGATACAGATAACTAGAGACAACACATCAACAAATTTGCAGTATTACTACACACTTTATAACCAGAAGTTACTCATACGTCAGTGTGTAATAACTGCACCAATTTTTTTTTTTTTTAAAAGGGGGGGGGGAATTTGAATGAGTGTCACACAAGTTGGTTTAAAATCAAATAAAGGCATTATTTTTTTTCACTCACCCTAGGCTCATCATCTATGGACTGCTGAGAATCCTCCACCACAAACGTATCATCGTCATCGTCAGAATTATGGGCGTTGTCAACAATCACATTAGTTACCTGTTTGCCGCTGCCAATCCTATGTCAAATATGGAAAAACAATCATGATGTGCCTTCTGTTTAATTCACAAGAATGTGAGAATCATTTGAACTAATCAAAAGATACAAACTGCACAGTAACATATTGCAGTGAAGATAGTTTTGTATATTTGTTCTTATTTTTTTTTCAACAAATGCTAGACTTATGGCACAAGTTTAGCACCTGTGACTATGTCATGCAAGTCTGTAATGCAAGGTCTGAGATGAAGGACTTCAGTTACACTCTTAAAAATGAAGAAAATGTGACAGCATTCTATTATAAAGAAGGGGGGAGGGTGGGAGTGGGGACTTATTCAATGCCATCCATACCCGAACATGGTTAGATAGAGGTACTTCGAACTAATTCAGAATCTGGAAATAGAATTTCAATTACTTAATCCCTCATAATCGACAAAAATTGGGGGAATTACAGCACTAATATAAAAGTAATAGAATCATTTAAGTTCACATTACACAACATTCCAAATGACAATTTTTAGTGTGTGCACGTATGCATTCAAAGTGAAATCAAGACACCAATTTTCTAAATCATGAATTAACCATCACTTTATACAATAGTTAACTTACAATCTTAAGTTTTCTTACCTGGACCCATCTTCCAGTGATTCTTGCTTCTTGAGTCTTGGAGGGGCTGGTCTTGCACTGCTCGGACGGGCCATTTTACGGCTGTGTACAGTGAGTCATGTTAATAAGAACATACAATGGGAAATAAGACAGTCCATTTCATCGAGTCAACTTGCACAACTTTGAGATGTCACGTAATTTTCTATTTATTTATCACCATTTATCACTTTCTTAAAGGTACTGTCACATACAGTTCATTGTTGGTGTTGAAGTTATGTTCATGACATTGACAAACTTGTGCTTTGCACATACTGAGAAAATGTTCTTATTATATTACCGGTACATATGTGCCAGGGTCTGGCAATGTACAGAATGTGTAGTTTCTTTCACGGTCAGCAAACCACATATTACTGAGATATTGCAATATATACTTCCAAACAGCATGTCAGCTTCTGGTGGAATTCCAAATGGAATTATGCTCATTTAGATAATTAGGACAAATGTCCCTGGATTCCTCAAATCAAATTTAGTCCCCACAATGCAGGTGCTCTAATGAAGTACTTTGCACCCCAAAAGTCTTACTTTTAAGAGTATAGAACTCAAAGTAAAGACTGAATTTAGACTTTTTCTTGAAAAAACACACAAATAAAATTTAGATTTAGTATTCTGAATATTCAATACTTCAAATCCAATATAACATTAACAAATGTAAGTAAAATTTATGGTGGACTAAAGAAAATAAATTCACTATTGTTTTGTAAGATGAACATTGTGTCCTAAATATCTCAAACAAAAATACCCCAAAGAGACCAAGCATTTGCATGCGGAGCCCCGAGAGTATGGAATGATCCTCTTCTAAAAACAAGGAAATCAATGTCTCTACTCTCTAAACATTTTTTAAATCTAGATAAAAAGGCACATCTGTTTATGTAGCTGTAACTGTACATGTATGTATCAAACAAAACATGAACACTTGCTGCACATTAAAATAGTTTCAAATAGTTTTTGCGCTCTATAAATTTTACAATATAATTACTATCACCATTTCTATTATTATTATTGATAGTAGAAGTAGTACTAGTAGTAGTAGTAGCAGTAGTAGAAGTAGCAGTAGTAGTATTTTATTATTATTGCTATTAACATTAATAATATCATCATCATTATTATTATTCAAACGTATGTAAAATGTTGTGATATTTTTTCATTGAGGTTTACCCTGCTGTGACTTGTAGTGGTAGACCATCATCCTCAGTTCCTCCTCCTTCCTCTTTGCCGCGATGTTTAGGACGCTGCTTGGCACTCTCCTGACGTCCTTCAGGTTCTACCACAAAAATAAAAACGTGATGAGCATGACATTCATATCATTGAACTGTTACCTTGTCTGACTGTATCCAATGGAAGCTCCCAGGTCCAACTTAATATCTTCACAAAATAAATATGAACAATCGAAAAGTACTTACCACGGGGGAAAAATATTAGTTAATGTTATTACACTTTAAAAAAAAGTCTAATTCTAATCAATGATCTAATATAACGTAGATACATTTGAAAATAAATACAGGTTAATCCAAAATGAGTGCAGTAAAGTTTATTATTATACGATAAACAAACACACAAACAAACAAATATCTGTGCTTCTTCAAGGGCAGTATTAAAGTCAGCATACTTGATTTGCTTAGGCGATGAAAACATTTAGTCATTTTAGCGTGGGAAACGGGTCAAAGACAACATAGTAATTACGACCTACCCACGGGAAATGTTGCAACTATTCAACCAACCCTTACTGAACTACATATATTACAGTAATTATGATTATTTGAATATGGCATGTGTTTATTTTACATGCTTATTTACCTATAGTTTATTTTAGTGAAGTATTGTCAAAGTAAGAACTATATCTTTGCAAAATAACAGTAGTACTGACTAATGTCTTTAATGTCACAAATATCAACTGCTGACGTATTTGTTACATCACCTTGAATTCATAACAAACTATTCATAATCAAAGACAGGATGTACATATGACCACAGTGCCAGTGTTTGACCCAGAAAAATGTCATGGTTGCTATGGTTACCAAGGACAACAGAGTGATTAACTATTCAATGATCATGCAGTAATTACTGGTGGCAAACAAGGCTACATACATCTACATGCACTCTACAAGCAAACAAAAACAAAACAGTGAGTGAACACATGAAACAAACCAAATAAAAGAAATCTACAATATCACATTTTCTATCCTACTGACAGGAAATTTATCAAAAAATACAGCTTAAATGTAGACTTTATAATTCATAAAGAGTAGCACAGTTATTTACAATAGACTTTGTTATATTTTTCTATGACTACAACCAAATTAAGGTATAACGATAATAAAGATACAGGGAGAGCTACAAATCACTAGTTTACATCTGATGAGAAAAGACCATATTTGCAATATTGCTTTGACAGAAAAAGAGGATTTAATATGAGTGGATTATGCTATAGATGCTGCACATGTGAAGAATGAGGAGTTGGATACTTATCCAAAAGACTTGCAAATAGCCAGAAAAATGCTATTTTTACAGCATGCTCAGATATCAATACTACCCATCTAGTAATTTTATTCCGGAAAAGGCCATGATATACTAAGTCAATGTGATTTGAATTTCACTACGGAAATGGCAACAGACCAGTTTACTACTGTTTTCAACTTTTAAACTTTGCTTAAAACATTATGCACAAAATTTTAATGTTAGTATACCTGTCTATTGCTCAACAATATCAGAAATGGCCAGTAACTACTGTCAGAAGTGAGTTAAATAATGTATGTTGTATGAAAGCTCTCTTCCTTTCACATTAAATTCTTTGCAAATCATCATGAGGCTAGATTTGATGTGCTTGAAACAATTTTATCAATGCTGATCATTTACACGGAGTTAATTTGTCAGTGTTTATTTGCTATTCCCAATTTTAGTAACAAGTTCAAGTAATAGCAAATCAATCCTACTTCATATGGATAATGGGCAATTTTCATTTTCCATGCTCATTTCTTCTCCAACAATGGGTCAAAACTTACATTCACAATGAAAACAAAATCAGAGTAAAAGGTGGAATTACAACACAGAAATAATGACATGTGGAGGATATTTGACCATGGAAATGGATAAGAAGATACAAGCAGTTTAGAACTTGAGGTGGTTGAGGTGTCTTTCACAAAGGTGTAACTTGGGCATGGTGTGTAATTGGAGGCTTCAAATTCATAACAAGTAATGGCATTAATTTCTATCGCGATTCAAGAGTATTTCAGTACTGGTATGCATGCTTAATATCTCCTTATGTAAACAAATTAAGGACAAATCCTTCCAGCCAAGGGATACACTCCAGTCGGTGTATACACTGGTATATCTTTGGACCGTTTTCGTTCTAGACGCATTTTTATTTCTCCCAATCATGTGAATGCCCTGTACGTTTATGTGTCATGTGGATGTTTATTTCAAGTCTATACTATGACTATGGCAAATGAATAGACTAAGTTAAATAAAAAGAAAATCAAATCTTCAAATCTTCACGCATTGTCAAGACAGATGCACAGGAATATGATAGGCGTAATATAGAAGAATGAAATAGAGACAAAATAACTTCTACTTAAAAAGTGGTAAATGAGCACAGAAAATACAGGTGCAATCTGTCTGCAAATATGTTACATGATAGTGCCTTCAGATAGGATGTGTGTTGTTCTCGCCTTCACACACGATAAATGCATAATCATGCATACAATAAATTTCAAGATGTGTTCCTCAGCAAAATTGTGCAAGGGTAATTTCACAGTAACCAATCATATGTATTATTTAAATCTTTATTTTTGTTTCTGTTTGTCGAATGGACTGTTAAAAATTGTAAATATTACAAAGCAAATATTGAAAAATCTAGACATTTGCATTCCATATTACCAAAACCTATAAATATACCCAAAATGTAAGGTAGGTTACTGTGAATTTGTGCATGAAGGGATTGGTGAATTTCACCTACACTCACAATTGTCATACAAAGATATGTGCATGAAATCAGCCACATGTCTGGTTGACTATACTTGTGGAATTTAGTTGTTTTCAAACAAGCATAGTGCACAGTGAAATCAACGTTTAAGCATTTGATTTTGTATTTACTTATAAAAACCCATCTCAATAGTAGTTGCACTATTACTCTTTTGGTTTCACTTCGTTTGGCTGTTATTCTTTACTCACGTAGCAGAACTTTCCAAGATTTGCTTGGTACTTAACACCCACAACGAGATAGACTGCACCTTAATATGTTTCAATCTATTTCTTTATTCACTACTTCAAAAGGAGGATCAAGTATGATAAAGTGACAGTGAGAACGTGAATTAGTAAGTTATACTCCATACCTCCCTCCGCATCAGAATCTGTTGCAAGTGATTAGCAAAACATAAAATACACATATAATAAGCATAACAATGTAGGGTGAAATTAATCAAATACAAAGGTTAATTTCAAAGGATGCCATATTTACTGCATGGAATGATAATGTAAGTGAAGCTACATCTGTGAAATATACAATTTCTATTCAGACTATATTTTATATTGGAAACAGTTGAACAATTTGAAGCGTGAACATTTTTAAAAAATTGCAAAGCATACAAAGTTATTGCAAATATGTCTTGCATGTGCACAATTTGTGATTATGAGCATTTGATTGATTTTAACATTGGCTAAGGGAGTTGGTACTGGTTTACATGGATACAAAAGAATGGACAACAACTTACAAGTGGGGAATAAGCATCTTTTAAATCCATCCCAACCATAACATAAACTGTGTGATGCTATTTAATCCAAAATGTATTTAAATTTCTACCTCGCACAGTAAGAGTGAGTGGAGGATGTTACATTTTGTATTATAATTATGGGGTTGGTTGTTCTACAAATTCACAGCAGTTATTTTACCATTAAAAATAAACAATTCCTCAAATACTGGGGATATTTTCAAAATGACTAACTGTCGAACAATATAAAAATTTACACTCAAATGAACACAAGTCAACTTGAATAATACTAAAAAACAAAATGATTTATCTATAACAATAACACAGCAATGATAATCATAAATTAAATTTTCATCCCGATTTCAGTGACCAACTCCTACTACAATCACAACATTTCGTTGTATCAGCTGCAGCTGTTTTAAGCAATTCTCATTTTGCTATCTGTCAGTCAGGTATGTTAATGGTGAAGAAATTATGAACTTTCATTATATATATGTCTACAGAGTAAATTGTTCATGCATAAGAGGAGACACTATATTTTAGGTGTACAGGTGGGGGTGGGGCGGTAGGGGCGCGGCAATTTGGTGTATATACAACATGATATGTCATAAATCCACCGTATACTCACCATCACTATCCTTTGTGGGTCTTCTCCTCATTCCTTTCGCTGATGATGGGCGGGGAATGCGATTGCCACTGGCTCCATCCTCCGTCTACAGTTTTATTAAATACAGGAATGCAAAAATTGAGTTATTTAAAAAGTGAACAATCCACACTCTATAAATTGCCACAAATGAAAAGTTTTTAAATTGATCAGGTGATATTGCAGAATAAAATAAGAATGTTTAAAATTAATATGAAATGAACCTTCAAGGATTGAAAACAAGTGAAACTTAAAAATATTTGTGAATAAGAGGACATATTTGCAATATGATAGTTAATGAAACAAATGCAAATAAAAACAAATGTATTCTCAAAATGGTAGTGGAGTCATTATTGTCTTGAATAATACCGTATATGTCACCAATACACATGAATTTTTATTCCTTCTTGCACAGACAAGATGATGGGGTGAATGATATCAATAACTGACAGCAGTTTAGTGTTGAACAAATTATCTGATCTCTGTAGATTCCTGCATAAATTCATTCATATAAATATCTATTACACATGGTGGCCCTAGTCTACAAATGTAGACCCACATCTGTATAGTACGTATATGTATGCATAGCTTGCTGTACAAATACTTTATGTCTCCTGTGGCTGTATATTGTGATCATAAGCATGTATGACCTTCTCATACTTATGTCTAAGCTTTAATCACTGAAATAGGCAAGGATATCACAAAGGTGTGTATCATTGCAAATTTGCAGGAAACCTTGCACATACAGACATAAATATTACCCTGGGTACCAAATAGAAATCTGCCATTTTGTTGAATTTTTGGTTTCAGCACAGAGTTACCAAACTCTCCAACAGCTATTTTTGTAGTGTGCTTTTGAATGTTGGAAACCTCTTTTTGCGTAAAAAATGGTCTTTTACAACATCAGTAAAGTCCTACAAATACCAATTTCAACATCGTTCTCACTCCACTGTTTGTGAGTTTTTGTCTGTATGTTGTGTAAATGCCAAACACAACGACCACTACTTTGCTTGTAACTGTAGTGATAAAAATGGACACAAGAGGGCACTTCACGATGTGTTACCGTGGGATGCATCACATGGAGTTTTATAGTAAAGACTGTAATAAATCAAAGTAAATATTACATATAAGCTATTAGTGTACTTTCAAACGGAATGAATCACACTCAGAATTAGTTTGGTGTACATAACTGATTAACTCTTCCAATAGCAAATTAATTGTATCAAAACAATAAACACATTGTTTCCTCTAACTTTTATATGATGATAAAAACTGCATTTGAACAGCATAGGTCATATAAGTGCCACTGCTTTGCTTTTGGGAACTGCAAATCAACCACAAGCAACTATTCTTGTGCATAACTGCATATGGTATGATATTGTACATGTTAGTTTTTCCAATTGTCCATTAAATCATAAATTCTGAAAACAAACCACCACTCACACACAAAATTGTGTTAATACACTGTCACCTGATGCATACATTATTATTATTATTATTTTTTTTTGGAGAGTTAAACCTGAAATAAAACATTAATCATCTTACAACTGGGTCAGAAGATATTAAGCACTTTAAAGGCAGTGGATCTCATTTGCAAACATCCCCGCAGACCAGGAAAAGATAATTCATACCCTTAGGCTATTGACGAAGGGCATGTCTGTGAAATCTGGGGGTCAGTGATTGCCTAGAATTTGAAAAATGCAAAAAAAAAAAACAATAGCGATTTAGTGTTCGTTCTATGGTAGGAATTTTTTTTCTCGCGAGAAAAAAATACAAATTTGAGTCTAACGGTCACTATAATTCCACTAAAACTGAGTTTCTAGCTCCTATATTTTGCTAAAGGTTCCCAGATGGCATTTTCTTCTAAATGAAATTGTATTTACACAATGTTAATTTTTAGGCATGCAAAAGAGATCCCCTGCCTTTAATTTACACAATGTCCCAGGGGTCTACTTCCTATATAATTTCACACATACCGAATTCAACTTCACTGGACATTTTAAGGAGTGCTTAACCCTACACATAACCCTAGCACAGGTGCTGTGGTGAGATTGGTAAGCCATATGCCTTACAATTTAGAGGTATAGAGTTTTAGTCCAATGCGTGACATTTATGTCCTTGGGCAAGATATTATATCTTAGCTCCTATCCACCAAAGTCTATAAATGGGTACCCAGTAGGAATGGAATGAGTGCACCTATTGTAGCTGCCAAGTCTTGACTAATCTCTGTTAGGAGTGGGTAGGTGTCTAACAGACTTACAAGTATCCAATGACCAGGGTAATAATAGTTTAAAGTGCTTAGAAATAATGTATTGCATTAGGCGCTGCATAAATCAAAACTTTTATCATGATCAAAGCATCATTTAAGTATTCATGACAAGAATTTCTCAGTTGGGAACAATCAAAGAGAAAACCCCCATCTTACAATGTACACACTGTGTATTGCAATTTTGGTTTGGCATTTTATTATTTTGAGCTTTCAAAAACCAAATGAATATGGGAATAAATATAAAAAAAACAAACCAATAGAAACCAACAGTGTTAGGTGACTTTGATCAATTGGTAGCAGATTATTTGCCTGGATATTGGATTAACTTTGCGGTGAGTAAAAAACACCCCCAAATGTAAGAAAGGGCAAATATATACATGTACTTTGAGTAATTGATCACACATTGTAGCTATAAATGCAATTACATAATGAATGGTTAGTGTTTGAGTGAAAGGCAAATGCAAAAACTGGGGATAAAACAACTTGATTAGTATATCAACTTCTGGCTTTGAAATGAGCACAACGATTAACATGAAACATATAATTCACTCAAAAACAAATATATTTTTCAGGTACCTCTGGTGCAGCAGGTCTCAGATCCTGTAGAAGCAATAGTATATTAAATAGGAGAAATGAATCAATTGAATAAATACTTCACCAGATATTACAAGAATAGAGTCTTTGGATATGATCTTTGTCAGTACATAACTCGAGTCAAAGTCATCAAATCTGTGTGCCATCACTTCAAACACAGGGTGCAATGTAACACAAGTTTTGATCAACAGACTTCAGGGGAAATATTACATGGGGGTGCAGGACGATTTTGCCCCCGAAATGGCAACAAAGCCCCCCAAGTTTGCAAAAGAGTCCCCGTAAATTGCCATAGGGTTCAATACAAAAGAGTATCCGGAATGCTCTGAAACAGGAAAAGTAGCCCCCGAAAAGAAATTTTTTTCCCTGACAGACATAGGCAAATTAATAACAGCCAGTGCAATAGAATTTCTTTCCCAATTTGCCACTTATTTGGAAAAGTAACGAAACTTAAAAAATGACTTACGAGCATTACTTCAGTGAGGTTAGGTAGATTTGAACTCATTGTAATTGTAAGTTTTTATAATACATGTAGGTTACATTTTTCAAGTAACTGTATTTATATGGGTGATTAAAAGTAGTATTCTGTACTTCATTCATTAATCTACGTAATTCAGTCACACATCATTAAATAAGAATTACATGAGTAGTCCGAGGGTCATTTCTCATCAGTTAGGAACACAAATTTATCAATTCATTTATAAATTTACATATTTTGTTTAAGTGAGTGTAATTAATAATTACAATTACAATAACATTTCCAATTGTTCTTTTTCTTATTTAAATATTGTGATGAAAATAATTTTAGTTACATATGAATACAGATGGTCAATTATTCAATATTAAAAACATAAAAACTGCTAACCCAACACATGATAATCATACATTATTAACTTGAAGATGATCATACAGGTGATCAATGATTTAAAAATTACAACAAGATTATAAGTCTAACTTGACAAAACCCCCAAACAAATGCCAACTCCAAAGAAGCATGTGAATAAAAAGACCTACAATTAAAATCAAGCACACCCGACTGTGTAAAAACACAAGCAAATTTCAACACAACACAACGTGCCATCTGCCAAGAAGTTGGAGGTCCAAATTTACTGAGAGAAACCAAAAGGAGAACTATAACTTTGGATGTAAAGACCTAATGTCTCATCAGTTCGTTGACATAATGCTACCCCCCCCCCCCCCCAAAGTCTAAATCAAAATGGTTGGAATGATTTTCAGATATCACAATGTTAACAAGACTGAATGAAAAAGAATATTTCAGAGAGGGGAAAATTTAGAAATGTGATGTAGAGTATAAGACTACTCTCAGGAATGGGAGGACAAACAGCCAACCCACCAAAAATGTAATTGTCCATTTACCTTCAGAGGTAGAGGCAATAGGCAAAATTTTTATCAGAAAATGTTGAAAATACACTGATTAATCTACTAAATGCTGACTACTAATGAAAATGCTTGGTGTATTTTGTTTCTCACTGCAAAGTGCAAGCCTGGAATTTCCTTTTATACATGTAACTAGGTAAAGATGTTGAATGCTACTGTCATGAACATGTCCTAATTTCTTTACCTATTTACGACCATAGTGTGACAAAAACAAAGCCATTATCACCCAAGGAGACTCTGTTAGAATAGTAACATGTATGTTGATGTTCACCAAATAACCACTGCACACAACACACAGTTAATAAGGATATTTATACACATTGTGTGAAAAAAAATTGTCTTGTGGCTACATTGGACATATGTGCACTGATTAGATGGATCTAAGGTTATGTCACAATGAAAATGACAGTCCTTTCTTTTCTAGCTAGCAGTTTGATACATAATATCTCTGATTAGTTTCCCCTCTATGACCATATTTAGCATGTGTTATAACCTTACTTTTCAGGTACATTCCCACTACATAAACAACGGATGGATATCAGAATTTTACATTAATGATCATTTAAGTGACTGTGCCACCTCGATGCAGAAGAAGTAAAGCTCACACTAATATTAGCACAAAGTAACCAATGAACCTTTTCTAATGATGCTGTTATGTGAATACTCCCCCCCCATGAACGAAAAGGGCATAACTGACTTATTTTTTACAAAATTGAGTTATATAGTGGTAGGGGACTCAGTACATCATGTTAAACATGCAAGAAACAAAAAAAAATAAATAATTAGAAGTGTTCCTTTGTTTCATTATCTGCTTGTTAAAAGGACACTGAATAGGGTCTTTACGTGTTAGAACAAAATACATTTTGCTCAATATCTCCAAAACATCAAAATGTCAGTTATGCCCTTTTGTCATTTTTGGGGGGGGGGGGGTCAGTATAATACTACGTGTACATGATCCAGTTTATCAATTACATTCATCATGTGTGACAGTAGATTTGCTGTTTATATTTCATAATGTCAAACGTGCATGTGAAATACAGTTGTGAAAGGTACGAAAAAACAAATATTAGTTGTCCCACAACTCGACACACATGCATACCTCTGTATCATCACTCTATACCGAGTAAATAATAAATGGGAAAACAGTTGGATGGACAACAAAAGAGAGGGTAAAGACATTAGTTGTATAATCATCCATCAAAATACAGCTTTGTATGAATTACATCATAAAAGACACTTCTCTGTTAAGTTATTATGTAAGGCAAAATTTCTGCACATTTGTGGCAGATAAGATGCAAACATTACAATAAAAACATTGAAACATTTAACAAATCAGTACTAACTAATTCTGTGAGTGTGACCACAATAAGCTATGTTACTTTTCTTCTGTTTTATGTCAAATTACATTTGTAAAAATTGTAATGTATTGTAGGTTTGGATTTCAATTCAAGTGATTTTCCTCCAAAGATCATCAACAATGAAAATACAAGTACGTTTAATTAACATAATTCAAGAAAATTACATTTGTGAAAAGCATAACATCAACACAGTGTCAAAATATGAATTTAAAATACGTAAGTAATATGAACTCACTTCATCATCATCATTTTGAGTTTGTTGCTTGGAAGCTGCTTCTTCATCTTTCCGTCTCTGTGAAAGAAATTAGGACAAAACCTGGCACGATCAGAATTTCGTTCAGATTAAATTTCCTATTTACTTATCTATTTATTTATGTACGCAGGTATTTCTTGAATTGTGTATTGAATCACATTTATTCATTTATTTGTTTATTTATTTATTTAATTTATTCATTTATTATTCATTTAATCTTTACAACACAAGCTAGTCCCCTAAAATTTATAACTGCTTTTTAGGGTATCCCTGTAGATTTATATTTTACCAAACGTACACATTACTTGGAAAGATTTACCACAACATAAAAATGAAAGAAAAGGTATAAAATTAAGAATTTTCAGTCCATTAGAGATATATATTTTCATTAATGTGTTTCACAAAATTAATTTTGAAGTCATAAAATGTTTAAGTAATACCCAGTGAAGTGAACATATCTGAATCACATGGCATACAACATTTAGCACTTCAGTACGGCTATAAATACACATGTATCTTTCTTACAAGTAGGTGTAAAACAACAAAAATGTCACTTTTTGTGATTGTCAGATGTGAAATATGTAAGATGGGATCAACACTCTGACAACTAATGCATAATGTTGACATCTGCTGAATTGTTTAAGTTTTCTACCAGATAGAAACACAACCTTCACCACCTGAGCTATCAAGCAAACAAATTGACATTTGTTGTGAAATAAAATGAACAAAATATATCCTATGTTATTATAATGAAGCAAACCTGGAACTTTTATTGGCTGTTATTTTCAAAAGCAGACTAACTTAGTGCCCTGACTAACACTGGAATGTTAGTCGACTGTTTCATGGAACACCACTTCAAACGACATTGCATTTTTGGTGCTTTAAAGTGATAGGCTAACATTGTGGAGCTTCAATTTAAAAAATTGTCAAATTTTGATATCTGAACTACATAGTAGTGTTCATATGAACAAATAAACACCCTAGAATAAAAAAAGTTTGGAAAGTTACACTGCCAATAGCAAGTTATGCATGAATAAACAATTAAAACTCGGGGCGAGTTTAAATAGCCTAGGTGTACACACAGTAAGTCTATGGGAGAAAATGGGCAGGTGAATCCGATCAACTTACGATTTTCACTTTTTTAAAGCACTAAATAATAATTTTGAAACACAATTTTTTCAGGGCGTCATTTTTAGACCTTATCAAAGACAATGGTACATGTAGCATGGGGAATCATGTAGCTCAGATTTTTTTAACTGTGGTAAATGTTAGCTAATACCTTTAATCTGTAACAAATGACTATGTAATTTTTGTCATGAAATAAAACAGAGTTTTTACTTTCACAACATATTTTGTGCCACTCTTTTCATTATATTATTAGGGACAGTGATTTTCTGCAATAACAGAAAACGGGACAGAATTTCCGGAAATCACAACTTGAAACGGGAAATGGGTTTTTAAACGGAAAATCGCGGAAAACCTCTTTTTTCTCCAAATTTTTACTGTTTGAAAGAAAAAAACACAAAACTCAGAACAAAAATTAGAAAAAGTTGACACAAAATCACAAAAACAGTGGGAAATATTTGTTTCAAGTTTTATGTAAATGGAATTGTCATTTTTCTTCATGTATACAAAGTCTATGGTAAAACGGAATTCCGTTTTTCAGACAAGTTGAAACGGAATTCCAGATTTTTGGAAATGGAAAAGGCCTTTTCTTGAAAGGGAAAATCACTGTCCCTAATCTTTGGCTGGATGAGAATGCAACATGCTGGAGAATCTTACAGCTCTATGGACATTTTGTGTATTAAGTTTTGAAATCATGTAAGATCAAATCATTAACTAACTTTGGTTAAATTGCAAGAAAATGAGCTCATTTCAATTTTTTTCATGAATTCATCTTCACCCTTCGCAATCACCACTTGGATACTTGTTACAGTCTCTTGTGCAATCAGTTCACGCATGAATGAAATATGCATGGCTGGTTATGTAAGCATGCTTAATGTGTACTGTACATGTACATGTATGTACATGTATGTGCTGTAATGAGAGTTAAAAAAATGTGAATGAGCTCATGGTACATATTTTTTTCAAAGGGGAATGAAACCCAGACATCTTCCTGAATTCAGAGAATACAGAACAATAAAAGAGGGAAAATAGTGAAATTTGAGCAAATTTGGTTGAAAGGTTCAAGAGTTACTGTTCAAAGTTTATTACATGGAAATCCTTGATGGAGTATCCTTAACTTGGCAACTCCACCCATTTTTTAGATGAAAGTATGGAGTACTTCCCATTGGATTCCACACAAATTTTCATGAATTAGCAGCTTTCAGAAGTGTCCGTTGAGTTAGTAAATGAATTATTTCATGAAAATAAAGAATCATTTTTGCTGGGACATACTTGCAGAACAAGCAAGAGCAAATCGGATATTTGTTAAAAATGAGAATATATCATAATCTCATTATACAATGAGATTACGTATCTATAGCTAAAGCCTAAAGAGCTGGTAGAGTTGCCAATTTAAGGATCCTCCATAACAAGGATTAACTAAACTTTGAACAAACTCTAATTGAACCATTCAACCAAATTTTTTTCAAACTCTATTAATTTCCTTCTTGTATTATTCTGTATTCTCTGAATGCAGGAAGACGTCTGGGTTTCATTCCACTTTTAAATTCAGGTTGGGTACTTGCAAAAACAAGAAAATTTAAAGCTTCTGTTACTATGCTGGCATAGTAATCGACCACAAGGTATGGTACATACTGAAAAAAACTGGCAAAATGAAAATAAGTGTAACATGCCATTGGCATAATTGTTGTTGTATCAGCTGAAATAAACGGCATTATGCCATGTTTTTGTTACCAGGGATAATCTGGCTTGTGTGGAATTTAAAGGCATAAGTTAACAATGATCACAGTCACGGGTCTGAGCCACATAATCCGCCATGCTGCAAATATCTCTGACAGGGACCGAATCTGAAAGTGAGCCCTGAAAAAGGTGTTTAAAAATGATCATTTTTTTTACTCAAAATAAAAGAGCAAAATATACCCAGGTCTACCTGTCCATTTTTTCTGTCAGACTGCTATGAAAATTGTATATCATGTCCGGGGCAGGAAATAAAATTTTATTATTCGGGGCTACTTTCAAGCCCAGTTTAGTGATTTTAGTACGTTACAGTATATATTGAACCCTATGTGAAAAAATTGAGGGCTATTTTGTTAATTTTGGTGGCTAAATCGCCCGTCGCCCCAGGGTATTTCCTACCCTGATCATGTCACTGTAGGCCTACTGTACATTTGAGAGTACCTGGTCATTCTATATCAATTATTGACTGATAGACTGTTTCATTAATTTGGCCTAGTACTAGTAATCTGTCGCCCCCCCCCCCCCCCCGAATGAATAGCATTATCATTTTAATGGTATTCACAATTTCTGTGATGGCAAAATCACACACATGTATGTACAATTTCTGCAGTATTTTTTTCAAGAAAGTATGGCATGCAAATATGCACCAGTGTATAACACACTTGTCGCTAACACCAAGGGTGAACTTGAGAGAGCAAACTACCACCATGTGTAAAGTTTTGCCACCAAGGGTAAATTTAAAATCTTAGTACAGTGTACACTTAGCAATGCAAAGTAGCAAGTGTAAATTTATCAGAAGCATGTGTAATATTTTGCCAACTGACATTTCCACCAATTTGCACCAAGTGCAACAAAAATTCTGGTAAGAACCCTGTCTACATGTAGTACGTACTCATTGTACTGTAACTGTATGGTACAGTGTACAGTACCTCTGGTATGGACCTCACTGTTTAATACACTAAAGAAAGATTAGGTAAGTTGATCTCCTTCAAAATTCAAAGTTCAAGACAATAGGTATTATTAACCTTGATTTTATTTCAGGGCAGGAAATAAAATTTTATTTTCTGGGGCTACTCTCAAGCCTGAATAATTATGCCAGTACATGTATGTATGAGGATAACTGAGGGCTATTTTGTGATTTAGGGGGCTATTTTGTTAATTTGTGGGGCTGAATCGCCCCCAGCCCCAGTGTATTTCCTATGCTGTTTTTATTTTATTACAGGATTACACTAAGGCCTACCGTATGCATATCATGATGTGTACACTTCTAACACAGAGCATAACAAAATTAGGGACAGTGATTTGCCGCGATAACAGAAAACGGACGGAATTTCCGGAAATCACAACTTGAAACGGAAAATGAGTTTTTAAACGGAAAATCGCGGAAATCGTCTTTTTTCTCCAAATTTTTACTTTTTGAAAGGAAAAACACGGAACTGGGAACAAAAATTAGAAAAAGTTGACACAAAACACAAAAACAGTGAGAAATATTTGTTTCAAGTTTTATGTAAACGGAATTGTAATTTTTTTCATGTGTACAAAGTCTATGGTAAAACGGAATTTCCCTTTTTCAGACAGGTTGAAACGGAATTCCAGATTTTTGGAAACGGAAAAGGCCTTTTCTTGAAACGGAAAATCACTGTCCCTATATTTCCTACGCTGTTTTGTATTTTATTACAGGATTAGTACACTAAGGCCTACATGTACTGTACATGCACAGGAATATATCACAATGTGTACACTAACACAGAGCATAACAAAATACAGTGTAAAGCAACAAATCTCCAGCTTTAAATTTTGTCAACACGTTTAGAGGGGGTTTGGTGGCTGTGTTTCCCACATACCTCCATGTTTACAGTGACCCGGTGACCTTCACCTCCTGAAGCTCACCCATGATGTCCCATCAAACATCTCACTGCAAAAACTGAGCACCAGTCTTCTTATTTGTCACCAGGGAGAAGGTCAGCTGATGTGGGTGTCACATGATGTGGGATGTCAGGTGGAACAAACGCCCAGCATCAGAGTTGTCAGCATGTGAATATCATCAAAATAATCAAATTGTGGGGCAGGTCTGTCTGTCCATAGATGCTATTTCGTTTATAGTATCTATGGTCTGTCAGTTTATGGTGTTGCATTCA
This sequence comes from Eucidaris tribuloides, assembly GCA_001188425.1. Taxonomy (NCBI): domain Eukaryota; kingdom Metazoa; phylum Echinodermata; class Echinoidea; order Cidaroida; family Cidaridae; genus Eucidaris; species Eucidaris tribuloides. Next base: position 69,438 of record JZLH01S0528648.1, read on the forward strand.
GTAGCATGCTCTTGTTCATCACTCTGTAGTATTCCATCAGTTCCCACTTACAGATACAACAGGGAATTTTAAATTATGATGGATCTGCACAAGTGTATCAACAAAAGTAGTCGTGATATTTCAGTATGCTTGCCTACATGCACATATTTTTGTTTGTTTGTCTGTCTGTTTTGTTCATTGCCCCTAGTCTCTCTTGCAAGACATTTGTTGTTTTTAATGTCATTTGCAGGTGCCCTTTGATAAGTAGCTGTTTGTCAACTATCTTTTATTTTCACTCAAAATCCTGTGATGGTGATTTTTTTTCCAGAATAGGTGAAAGGGATCTAAATTGTTCTAGAAGCACCGTTCTAATAACCTCTGTAGGCCTATGTGGTATTCTGAGTGTGGCATTGATACATACATGTACTTGTAGGCTTACAGGGCTCCACACTTTTTTGTTACTTGTTAAAGATTGGGTTAGGGATTTGCAAGTCCATTACTTCCCTTCATTATCGATACCAAACGGTAGTTTAGTACTTACAAATGGTGTGTTGAAAGTCTTAGATCCATACGTCATGAATTTGTTGTTTTATGAGAAAAACTAATAACGACATGTTACCAGAATGTTGTTCTTTCTGTGAGTTTCAATTTTGCTCAAAATGCGAATTGCGGTTACTGTGCACCGTAGCAAGACGAGCAGAGCGCTCTGATTGGTCAATCGGCTATCCCCTGCGCGACCTTTGGCTAACGGCTGATCGGACCATTTTGGAACGGCACGTGCACGTTTGATGTCGCGGATTTTTTAAAATTTGCTCCTGAGCAAATGGAAAAAGGATGAAGTTTAACCGTCCAGATTTTAACCAAAACTCAATATTTTACCCCAAGTCTCTATGAGAGGTGTTTATTTATATTAATCTTCATATTGGATATGATTTCAGCTAATTTGATTCATATAAATGTTTTTTGACGTGCAAATGAATAACCCAATCTTTAAGGAACATTAAAAACCATTATTTCTCTAATGGCTTTAGAATTTTTTCCCGGGGGGGGGGGGGTGGGTGTGATTTATGAATTTAAAGAGCTATGAAATTCTACACATACAGTTGATGTTTTAATCTTGGAACTTCTAAACCAAATGACAGAAAATAAAGTAGCCTACAATAGAAAAATGATAAAATATTGAGTTTAATGAACTCAGTAATATACACAAATTTTGTCCCGTGTGGTAGGAGTTAGTTTTGGACATGTTTTTCCCATTTGACGATTACAATTTTACTTGCCCAATGGGGACAAGTAAATTCTAAGACTTTGATTGTTTACTTGCCCAATATGAAATTGTTCTTGCACTGGGCAAGCGGAGAAGTGCTAGTGTCCAGCCATGGTTAATGGTTAGAAATAGTGACCCAGTGGAGGTGAGTTAAAGATGGAGCAGGCAAGTAACAGAAATTTAAGTTTCCTCATCATGTACAGTACTTGTACCATAATTGTCACAATTCTCACAAACTCAAGAAAAAAAAAATCCCTGTTATTTGCTGGCTCCATCTTTCTGTAATAATATTCAGGTGAGCAGTGAGGCCCAAATGACCTCCTGCTTTCCATTGTTGGCTTGTAAGATGTGTTTAGTCATGACAATAGGGGGTTTAGGCAAAGAGGCTAACAAAGTTATTTTCAATCTCTGAGAAGAAAGTGTTGATTAGAGGTCAGAGGAGAGGACCCACTTACAGTAGCTCAGAGAAGGTAATCCATGTGATGGTTGGCCGACTTGGCTCATTGTGTTGGATTATCTATCCAGAATGCTAGGTTCAGATTTGGATTTCACCATGATTGGAGGGATGGTCAGGTCCGGTTGTCTTTAAGGTGTGGAAGGGAGTGGTACAGTGCTGGGGACTGCTGGCATTTGCACACCCATCATTCAAGCAACCACCCTTTTTTCTGAGGTATTGTAAGTTTACAGGGGGAGGAGAATATTTCAAGTGAAAATGCACTATTAAACGCAAGTCTAGTTTTGCCGATTTTTTTTTTATTTGAAAGCTTTATGCCAAAAGGTCATAATCACACCAATAACAGATTCTGAATGTCTTTCATTCAAAAAAAAAAAAATGATTAATGAAAAAGTTTCGGGGGGGGGGGGGACCAATAAGATTTTTGAATAGGTACATTCTTCAGTATAGCATCCAAAGCATTAATAAGGTGTTAAGGTTATCTGAATTATACCTCAGGCTCAGCAGAAAGATCAGAGTCTGATCTTTCTGCTGAGGTATAATTCAGATTACCTTAACACCTTATTACATGTAACGCTTTGGATGCTATACTGTAGAATGTCGAAAATCTTGGGGGTCCCCCCCCCCCCCCCCCCCCCGACCGATTTTTCATTAATCAACTTAAGAAAAACGAAAGACATTCAGAATCTTTTATTGGTGTGATATGACCTTTGGGCATAAATCTTTAAAAAAAAAAAATCCTGGTTACACCACCACTTACATGTAGTTTTTCAAAATGGTCTCAAAATTATTTTGAAATGCATA
>JZLH01S0528648.1:86721-96950 GCA_001188425.1 Eucidaris tribuloides
CCAATGGGAGTTTCCACACTTTCAATTGCTCAAAAGTGGTAGTGTTGCCAATTTAAGAATCCTCCATACATAAGGATTATGCTAAACTTACAAGTCGGCGTGTTCTACAGAAAATCGTTAAATGGTATTACCCGCTTAAGTATCCAGAATTCCGGAAACTTTCCTGTAGGAAACAGCGCGCGATATTTTATTGATAAACCGTATCTGCCAAATACCGGTTTATCTAACACCTTCCAGCAGGTGGTTATTGCCATGTTAATCCGTTTAACTTTTCTGTAGAAACCACACAGCGAAAGCGATATCGGGTCTGGCGCGAAGTAGGGGTCACCGGTGTGTGGAAAATACGTGCCTGTAATTGCAATATTTTGGACCAGTTCATATACCAGCAATGGCATTGCAGAGGTTATAGGTTGAATTTCCCGATTTCCGAATTGACGCGGTATTTGCTACACGGAATGGGAACTAATCGATATTCGCTCTGTAGAAACAGGTTGGTTTAAAGGCAAACGGTTTTTCAATTCCGAAAAGATAAACCGTTTTCCACTATTTTTCTGTAGAAACACGCTGAATAACTTTGAATGGTTCAGTCAAAATTTGTTCGAACTTTTCACATTTTCTTCTCTTATTGTTCTATTTCTCTGAGTGTAGTAGATGTCTGGGCTTCATTTCCCGTTTATGGCAAATTCAAGAAAGTTACCATTGTGCATGCAAAGGGTAAGAAAACAGATTGAGCTGCATAGTAGGCCTGCAATATGGAGCTTAATAGCTCCATGGTGTAGGCATGTGTTTTGTAGCTCCATGGGGTAGGCATGAAGAGAAAACTACTGCCATTACTACCGACCGGTAGGCAGACTACATACTTGATCCAAGTCAGATGCATTTGTCCAGGGTGCTGGGGCAGCGTGAAATGTACTATTACTCATCCTTGTAGTTTTCAATGGACGTTGTTATTCCAATTCATTATGTCATTACAATGTCTCCAAACACCCTGGAATGCTGTACTGTACACTGCAGCATGCCATGATTTTTTTTTTTTCTCGGTTTTGCAAGCGTTTTGGAATCTTTCCTGCCTTTATTTGATAACCAAAATAGGACAACTGCTGTGTACACAAAAGGCTGTTTTTGTGAGGATCAGGAGTTCACACATGGATAGTGACTCCTTAAACAACAGTTATTCATGCAGGGGCTACGCCGTTGAGGGGATGTCACTTTAACCCAGATTGCAAGCTATTCACGATTCCTTGTCATCTTTACAAATTCGAGGATTAAAATGACAATATTTTTTTTCTCCTTTGATTTCTGACAATGAAATGTATGGTTCCTATATTCAATTCGTCAATCTGAATTGAATTCGGGAGAAAAAATGTATGGCCAAAGTAGCCACTAAATCCTTAAATCAATTTTTGGTAGCCCGAAATTGAAATTTGGTGGCCCCCAAAAACAACAAGAAAGAACATATAAAATTTGTACATTTACCTTGCATATTTTGTAGAAAAATAGGCTCTCAGGCCTTCATGCCAGATGGGGGAATCTTTTCGATTCTCGCAAAGTAATCCCTTCAGAATCCTAGATTCTCGCAAATATTTCATGATTGGGAATGATCTGAGTTCTCCTAGCAAGTTTATGAGAATCTTTTTTTTTTTCTTTGCATGTGTACAGTGTAATAGATAAATGAATAAAAACAAACACAATGTTATGTCAGCTTTCAATCATTAAAAGTTTTGGTTGCCTGAAAAAATATATACTCTGTGTGTGTGCGTGATGTATGTTTACGTAATCATTCACTTGGTATCAATTGTGTTCAATATCATTGTGTTGAATTTGTATAACTCATATCATGTTAAGGATCAGCAACAATAGAGACTATACTATGCATATGGAGGCAATAAAAATTCATGAGGTATCCCGAAATGTATCCCGCATATGTGAATGCACACAATTTTTTATAAACCTTATGAAAATGTTGGAAAAATAAAAGTGAAACAAACAAAATAAGTAATTTTCAGTGTTTATTTCATTCCCAAATTTGCCTTTTACATGGTTCTCATCCAAAATCATTTGAGATGATTTTTGACAAGAAACACGCCTTCTAAACTTGAAAATTTAAATTAACAAAGTACTTCATAAAAGGGAACATAGAAAAACAGACCAGCTAAGCCAGACCGCCAGGAAAGCCAGTGAACAGGACACTGTGTCTGGCCATTCTCTGGGCGCCAGCCAAGGATAGATTTCAGTGGCATTAGCCTATTGAGGCTGTTTCCAGCTGCCTCCAAATTCCCACTTTTGACCTAACGCCCCCGCAAAAATCAGGTTAGAATTTCAGAAACGTAATTTTTACACTCCTGTGACATATTTGTGGTTAAATTTAGCCTTTCAAGTGCAGAGAATTTACCACCAAAATGTAAGTTAGAGCTTGAAATCGATTTTTACACACCATTTAAGCATGTGGGACTAAGCATTCACTTAGAAGCTAACTGGCGTGAATTTGCCGATTATGTTTGCAACTGTTAGAACTTTGAAAAATGTCTTTGAACATTCTGCTCACCTTCTCAGCTACTTGAAGTAATTCTTTATTGAATTATTTCCAATATTTTAAAGTTCTTGCGAGAATTTTTGGTGATCTTCATTTTCTTTTTTGATGCAAGCTTTCTACTCTCCTGAGTGCTCCGCTAAATAGTCCGACTTTGCTCCCAGGCGGCGCCGCTAATTTTGCGTCTTTGGAAATTCACATTACTAGCAAGAAATTGCCGGATTTTTAGCTAGCCTTTGCTCTGCAAAAATGGACCATATTTCTTTTACTGATTGGTATTTTTTAAGGAAATTCGAGGGCATTAATGATGGCAAAAAGAATATATTTAGCAGTAAATTTCGCGGAGGCGATTTTTTAGATTAATCATTTGAAAATCGCTCCCGATAATTTCCAACGGAGGGATTTTGCAGCTGCGTCTCCGTGTTGTTATGAGCCGCGGCACGATCTTTCCTCGCCGATTTTAGGAAAATTGACAGCAAGGTAATCCATTAATTTTTATCACAAAACTCACATTGACACTTTGAAATTTTTAGTTGCCCGATCGGCACAAAACTTCATATTTTGGAAAATTGACACGCAAGGTAATCCATTAATTTTATCACAAAACTCCATTGACACTTTGAATTTTTAGTTGCCCGATCGGGCCACCAAACCTTCATATTTTGGAATTGTGTGGCCGACATCATATTTGGTGGCCCGGCCACCGGGCCACCGCTAGTGTCGAGCCTGCTACATGTATAATGGAGTTTATTCAGACACAACCCTGTTCCCATAGCCAACAGGACAAGTGGTAACAGGGGTGTATATATAAAGGCAAGGTTCACCCTGACAATCAAGTGGTTTTGATTAAAGCAGAACAATGACAGAACTATTAAAAGTGATAGGTAACATTGTGGAGCTTCATTTAAAAAATTGTCAAACTTTTGATATCTGACTACATAGTAGTGTTCATATATGGAAATAAACACCTTGAAAATACAAAAGTTTTGAAGTTACACTGCCAATGGCCAGTTATGCATGAATAAACAATTAAAAACTCGCGGGGCAAGTTTAATAGCCTAGGGTACACACAGTAGAGTCTATGGGAGAAAAATGGGCAGGTGAATCTGATCAACTTCCGATTTTCACTTTTTAAAGCACTAAAAATCATTTTGAAATACATTTTTCAGGCGCTAATTTTTAGAACTTATCAAAGACAATGGTAGCATGGGGAATCATGTAGCTCAGGATTTTTATAAACTGTGGTAAATGTTAGCCAATACCTTTAATGAAAGTTGATGAAAATCACCAAAGAATAATGGAGTTATGAGGTTTCAAAGTTTTAAATTTGTGACGTCACATGCGAGCAGCTCCCACAGCACCAGTATGCCATGTAATATAAATTCATAAATTGTCATTTTTTAATGTTTCTGAAATTATAGTGAATGCACAGGTAAAATCAGTTTCATTTTATGAGAAAATGGCACATTATGTGATTTATAAACACATGACGAATGGGATGGGGAGCTGCTCGCATGTGACGTCACAAATTAAAAACTTAAAATTCCATAGTCTGTTACTCTTGATGGATTTTCGTCAAACCTTTATCAACATGTTTCTCTCATTGTTCTGCTTTATTAAAACCAACTTGAGTCAGGGTGGACCTTCCTTTAAGTGGTATAGTGGTGTATATTTGAAAATAATATGAATAACAATAATTCATGTAGGTTCGTTATAGTGTGCCATTCACCATATATTATTAAGCAATTTCTACACATTAAAATTTCAATACATTATGGCTTGTGTGGTGGCATGATCATTTTATTGGCGTTTGATGTCTTCTCAAAAGGACATATACATGATATTTTGAAATATTTCAAACCATTTGAAGATACCTCAGTTATATGCTCTCCCTCACACCAATGAGCCACAATGTAGCTTATAGGCTATGCATTCATATACCATGTATACATGTAACATTGTTGACACATTCACACTATGTGCTAGAATCATTGATCTTTTGTTTGATTGTACATTCAGGCAACATGCAGATTGCATAATCAGACAATGTTCCAATCTACATCACCTTAGCAGTTGGAAGTAATCGTGTTATGGCCTCCTGCAAGATCTTAGTTAATTTCCAGACCATTTCTTCCTTCAGAGTACTCTCACTCTCCGTCTCGACTTTTTTTTACCCCAGAGCAGTTGGAAGTAATCGTGTTTTATGGCCTCTGCAAGATCTTAGTCCATTTCCAGGACCATTTTTCTTCCTTCAGAGTACTCTCACTCTCCGTCTCCGACTTTTTTACCCCAGAGTTCACTCACTCTGCCTGTTGAGATGATACATCAAGAATTGTCCTAGTGAAAGCAGTTGACCTGAAGATACTTAGTTTCCTTATCAATATAGGATGCGTTTAGTCTAAATGTCTGGAAGCCAGACTGGTCAGATCTGTTCAAAGCCTTGATCTGATTGCTCTCATAAGCTATTCATGATCTCTTGCACAAATCATGTATACTAGGCCATTATGACTTGAATGTAATTGCCCTTAGTAATTGCCCTTAACAATATACACTTAATGTACCACTAGGGCAGTCATTGCTTGCAAATGTTTGTAATTATGGCTGGAAAAATAGAATGTTTTTCTCTCTTCTTGTATAGAAGTTCGTTGTTAGTACTGAGTAGTAGTATTTTAGATATATGGACAGAAAAACAAAATCAGTGGAAATTCCATCCCTTCGTTTGCATTCGAGAAAACTTAAGGAGAGGACCGGCAACTAACAGGCATAAGTTAAGAAACATTTGAGTTTTTGCAACCAATCAGATAGCACGTACACATTGCTGAAACTGACCAAGCATGACGATGCATTTACCCACGTGTCTTGTCACGCCGCGTAATGTATGCACTGTTTAATCGGTAAGCTCCTCCCCCTATGACTGTTTCTGCAAGTGTTATCTTAAGACAAGGGCTGCAAAGAATAAATAAACACAAATTAACTTATTGTATAGGGCCTTGCTAAGTGTGAGTGTCATACAATAGCCCTTATTTGGCTGTATTTATCACCATATACCATAATTTCACAATACTCTCAATGCCTCTTTATTCTTATTATGCCTGTTAGTTGCTGGTGGCTTCTCCCTTTAAGATGTGAAGAGACAGTCCTGCTTTTGTTGCGGAGTACTGTTATTCAGTAGTTGTTGTCTGTCTGCCTACATTTTCAAGTAAGGTTTAGTTATTGCATATTGGGTAAATGGGCAAGTGAAAATAATAACCTGTAAGTACAACGTTCATTTGACCAAAATTGATTGGCCTGGATTTCTGGATAGAAATTTAGATTATACATGTACATGTAGTCTACAACTAGTAAAAATTGCTGTTTTTTAGTAGAATTTCAACTTCTCATGATTAAATCACTAATCCACAATTTTACTACTTGGTATAAATACTGACCTAACTTAGTGGCCTATCTGAAACCCTCAAATTCTTATAGCGATAATTTTATGTGTTTATTATCACTTTCAGATAGACAGTTTATCTATTGTGTGATTATGGATATATATTGTATAGACCATTCGGACACAGCGTCCCGTTATAGGATGTTCAATATGCAGCATTCGGACCAAGCACCATTGGGTAGACATGATATGTACAATCCCCTAGGGGGGGGGGGCACTCGACTTACAATGCTGATATCTATGTGCCACACCGAAATCAGAAATCGGGAGCTCTGGAATGGGCTTGAGCCGAAAAAGGGGGTCTCTGGAACTGGACCTAAAAGCTTCAGAAACCTCAAATGCTGGCGCGCGTCGTGAATGGGCAATGTTCTGGCTCGCCGTGCCTGAGCGCATGGCCCCGAGCGAAAAATCAGAAGCGGACGGCAAATTTGGAGTCTCTGGAACTGGAAAATCAAACTTTTTCTGTGACTTTTTGAAATTGAGATGCCCTGGAACGGAAATTTGGGCTGAAAATGGTGGGCTCAACCATGGCACATACTTATCACACAATTAACTAAGCTCCCCCCCCCAGGGTACAATCCTTCCTTCCGCGTATGAACTTTGCGCAGGTAGTGGTCGCGACTGGGCCCCAGCTAAGCAGATGCTGTAAAGCTAATGTCACACTGCGCCGTCTAACAATTCCGTCTGAGACAACATCGTCTAGTTATAACGTTTAGTGACTTTTAATTCGTTTTTACAACTGGTTCACAAAGACATCTATGACCTTGAGACTGGTCATGCTTTATATGTTCTGTTCCATTCTAATGAACATTGATTGCGACGTTTACAGAACCATCTTTAGGGTAGAATATATAATAGACTTTGGAGTTCATGCTAGCAACATGTCGAAAATCGTTAAGCACGGACCAAATGTTGTGACTCTAAAGACACAATCTAACTAACGCCTACCTTATTCTATCGGTCTAACTTATAGACACAGGATTCGTTTGCTACATGGTGCACTATTAATTTAGTTATTATGCATAATATCGAGAGAGCAATGCTCAAACCATCGAAGTTGTCTACAATAGACAAAGTACTGATACGAACGCATCATAGATTTCTATTTAAATATTCAGACAATCGATAAAAACTATATATCTATACGAATTCGAAGTGTACATGTACATCTTGCTAGGACTATAATATACAAAAAAGAGATCTCTAGTAGATCTGAAGGACAGATTTAGGTGGGTGTGTGTATTTGATTTCTTTATCCCCGTACACAGCAGAGCGCGGCACTTCACGGCCCCGGTGGGCGTATAGGATGAATCATTTCTTATAATGAATTTATCTCTGGATGGGATGATTTGTACATGTTTTCTGGAAGAATTTGATTACCTTCACAACTATTCACATTTCAGAAAAACATGAATTTGTGAAAATTTGTGTACAAAACCAATGGGGAGTTCTCCACACTTTCATCTCAAAAAGTGGTAGTGTTGCAATTTAAGAATCCTCCATACATAAGGATTATGTAAACTTACAATAACTCTTGAATGGTTCAGTCAAATTTGTTCGAACTTTTCAACATTTTCTTTCTCTTATTGTTATCTATTCTCTGAGTGTAAGTAGATGTCTGGGTTTCATTCCCCTTTCATGGCAAAATTCAAGAAAGTTACCATTGTGCATGCAAAGGGTAAGAAACAGATTGAGCTGCATAGTACAATCATGGAACTTATAGCTCCATGGTGTAGGCATGTGTTTTGTAGCTCCATGGGGTAGGCATGAAAGAGAAAACTACTGCCATTATACACGACCGGTAGGCAGACTACATACTTGTATCCAAGTCAGATGCATTTGTCCAGGGTGCTTGGGGCAGCGTGAAATGTACTATACTCCATCCTTGTAGTTTTCAATGGACGTTGTTATTCCAATTCATTAATGTCGTTACAATGGTCTCCAAACAGCACTGGAATTCGTACTGTACACTGCAGCATGCCATGATTTTTTTTTTCTCGTTTGCAAGCGTTTTGGAATCTTTCCTGCCTTTTATTTGAAACCAAATAGGACAACTGCTGTGTACACAAAAGGTCTGTTTTCCGTTGGAGGATCAGGAGTTCACACATGGATTGTGGCTACTAAACAACAAGTTATTCATGGCAGGGGCTACGCCGTATGAGGGGATGTCACTTTAACCCAGATTGCAAGCTATTCACGATTCCTTGTCATCTTTACAAATTTGAGGATTAAAAATGACAATATTTTTTTTTCTCCTTTCATTTCAGACAATGTGTGGTCCTATATTCAATTCGTCAATCTGAATTGAATTCGGGAGAAAAAAATGGATATGGCCCAAAGTAGGCCACTAAAATCCTTAAAATTCAATTTTTGGTAGCCCGAAATTGAAATTTGGTGGCCCCCAAAAACAACAAAGAAAAACATTAAAAATTTGTACATTTACTCTTGCATATTTTAGTAGAAAAATAGGCTCTCAGGCCTTCATGCCAGATGGCGGGAATCTTTTCAGATTCTCGCAAAGTAATCCCTTCAGAATCCTAGATTCTCGCAAATATTTCATGATTGGGAATGATCTGGATTCTCGTAGCAAGTTTTATGAGAATCTTTTTTTTTTCTTGCATGTGTACAGTGTAATAGATAAATGAATAAAAACAAACACAATGTATGTCAGTTTCATCATTAAAAGTTTTGCTTGCCTGAAAAAATAATACTCTGTGTGTGTGCGTGATGTATGTTTACGTAATCATTCACTTGGTATCAATTGTGTTCAATATCATTGTTTGAATTTGTATAACTCATATCATGTTAAGGATTCAGCAACAGTAGGACTATACTATGCATATGGAGGCAATAAAAATTTCATGAGGTATCCCGAAATGTATCCCGCATATGTGAATGCACACAATTTTTTATAAACCTTATGAAAAATGTTGGAAAATAAAAAGTGAAAACAAACAAAATAATGTAACTTTTCAGTGTTTATTTCATTCCCCAAATTTGCTTTATTACATGGTTCTCATCCAAAATCATTTGAGATGATTTTCTGACAAGAAACACGCCTTCTAAAACTTGAAAATTTTAAATTAACAAAGTACTTCATAAAAGGGAACATAGAAAAACAGACCAGCTAAGCCAGACCGCCAGGAAAGCCAGTGAACAGGACACTGTGTCTGGCCATTCTCTGGGCCGCCAGCCAAGGATAGATTTCAGTGGCCAATTAGCCTATTGAGGCTGTTTCCAGCTGCTCCAAATTCCCCACTTTTTGACCTAACGCCCCCCAAAAATCAGGTTAGAATTTCAGAAACATAATTTCTTACACTCCTGTGACATATTTGTGGTTAAATTTATCACTTTCAAGTGCAGAAATTTACCACCAAAATCGTAAGTTAGAGCTTGAAATCCGATTTTTACCACACCATTTAAAGCATGTGGGACTAAGCATTCACTTAGAAGCTAACTGCCGTGAATTTGCCGATTATGTTTGCAACTTGTAGAACTTTGAAAAATGTCATTTTGAACATTCTGCTCACCTTCTCAGCTACTTGAAGTAATTCTTTATTGAATTATTTCCAATATTTTAAAGTTCTTGCGAGAATTTTTGGTGATCTTCATTTTCTTTTCTTGATGCAAGCTTTCTCTCCCTGAGTGCTGCCGCTAAATAGTCCGACTTCGCTCCCAGGCAGGCCCGCTAATTTTGCGTCTTTGGAAATTCACATTACTAGCAAGAAATTGCCGGATTTTTAGCTAGCCTTTGCTCTGCAAAAATGACCATATTTCTTTTACTGATTTGGTATTTTTTAAAGGAAATTCGAGGGCTATTAACTGATGGCAATAAAGAATATATTTAGCAGTAAATTTCGCGGAGGCGATTTTTTAGATTAATCATTTGAAAATCGCTCCCGATAATTTTCCAACGGAGGCGATTTTGCAGCTGCGTCCTCCGTGTTGTTATGAGCAGCGCGGCGCCGATCTTTCCTCGCCGATTTTAGGAAAGTTGACACGCAAGGTAATCCATTAATTTTTATCACAAAACTCACATTGACACTTTGAAATTTTTAGTTGCCCGATCGGGCCACCAAAACCTTCATATTTTGGAAAATTGACACGCAAGGTAATCCATTAATTTTTATCACAAAACTCACATTGACACTTTGAAATTTTTAGTTGCCCGATCGGGCCACCAAAACCTTCATATTTTGGAATTGTGGTGGCCCGACATCCAATTTTGGTGGCCCCGGGCCACCGCTAGTGTCGAGCCCTGCTACA
>JZLH01S0528648.1:108576-121860 GCA_001188425.1 Eucidaris tribuloides
CGTGTATTTTCAGAGATATTGTTATTTACCTGTTTGCTTCGTCTATGAAAAGGGTTCACGAATCAATCCCGACCCGAGTCTGCTGTGGTATGAATATATGCAATAATTAACATATTGCTAGTCTGTATACCCCAGACTCACTATCTGAGAAGTTTCGTGTTTGCGCAGTTACTAGTTTCGTCAAAATCGGCACAAATAAACCACCACTTTTATGAGAAAACGCTGGGAATGCACACCTATGAGCTAGACGGAGCTTCCTAATGCGCATGCGTTGTCTGCCGACGTCACGCTTGTGAGCTTATTCCACCAATCAGCTGGGCTATCGCACTGCATTCTGCAGCGCTAGCGAGCTGCACTGGCCGTGTGTGCGTGTGTGGCAGACACGTGTGCATGTATGTTTGGGCCGAGTCGCTTGCACTGGATATCCCCATGTTTGTACCCTCATGTTTCGAAGCAGATTTCCGCAGTTTCCTGATTCATATTCCACATCACGGTAAACACAGACTCATAAGATAGTGTTCGCAATCCATATGACAGCCCCGTTCGTAGTTTTTAGCTCATCCAGCCCGAAGGGCCTGATGAGCTTATGCCATGGCGTGGCGTGGCGTCCGGCGTCCGTCCGTCCGTCCGGCGTCCGTCCGTCCGTCCGTCCTTCCGTCCTTCCTTCCGTCCGTCCGTCCGTCCACAGTTTTGAAAATGCTTCTTCTTCGTCATTTCTCAACCGATTTTGATTCTGATTGTTTCATATGATAGGGCTAGGTGGGGGATTTAAAACTTCTACACAGAATCGTGAAATAAATCAATTATGCAATTTATGCAAATTTTTCGAAATCACAAAAAATGCTTCTTCTCCTTCATTTCTCAACCGATTTTGATTGTGATTACTTTATTTGGTAGGGCTGAGTTATGCACATTAAACTTCTACACAGAATTTTGGAATTATACTCCATTAATTAATTATGGTAATTTATGCAAAATTAATCCAAAAATAACAAAAATTGCTTCTTCTCTCACATTTCTTGACCGATTTTCATTCTGTTTGTTCTGATCTTGATAGGGCTAGGTGGGGCTTCAAGAACTTCTTACACAAATTGTGAAATTAATCAATTATGCAAATGTAAAATTAATAAAATTATGCAAATATTATGCAAATTTATTTCAAAATCCACAAATGAAAATTGTTTAAAAAAAAATGCTTTCTTCTCATTCATGTTCTCACAGATTTTGATTTAGTTTGCTTATATCTGCGCTAGAGGCTAAGCTTGGTACACTAAACTTTCTACCAGAAATTTTTAACTGTTCGCTCCATTAATTAATTATGCGTATTTATGCAATTTATTCCAAAAATAACAGAAATATTATTTCAGTTCTTATTCAATATCAAGCTACCGATTAATTTGCGTTCCACTTCAAATTGTTTTTGTCCAACAACAAAAATCAGTATGGAGCCCCGGAGAGGCGATCGGTGGATGCAATCATATATAATTCATGTAGTTATTAATTTTTTTTTATATTATTATTTTTCTTTTTTTTCAGTGTCCCTTCCAGCCGGCATTGAAACTAATATTTTCTCACTCGAATTTTTTTAGTATTCAATGTTCCTTCCCGCCCCGCACATCAAATTTTATCTTTTCAACCAGTATAAAATTGGTTACCACATGAATTTCGGACTATATGATGTTGCGAGATGCCCGGTATTGAGCCGCTTACGTCCATTGACGTTTCGAGTCTATTAGCTATTCTTTAATCATGCACCAGATCGCGTTTCAGCTGACTTCCCGACTTCGACTTTGATTGTTGTACACGCTAAACACAGTGCTGCCACATGCAGTTCCGTGCAGCACGCTGGACGTCTCGTACAGACAACTTGCCTGTGCATGTCACGAAGTCAACGAAGATTTGACGGGTCACAAATGACAGTGATCTCGATTCAATTCCGACCTGACCGTTCGGCGTAAAATCAAAAAAAGATATTCGGAACAGAGTATGGATATACTTCCAGAAATCATATACTGAAGTTTCAGTCTTGCGCAATGAAGAAAAATATGGAAAATAACACCATTTTTACAGACCAATTTTTTTTTTTTTAGCTAAGTTTGTGCACTGTTTTCACAGATTTACCTTCAATGAAACAAAAAATACTGAGTATTGCAAGTTAGAGAATGTCTTCCTCTTCAATTTGATATATAAATTTTATCATTTGGTGGTTTTTTAGGCGAGATATCGCGATTGTCCTGCGACACTTCTCTAGCGGTTTGGCACAAACAAGATGTTTACTTTATGCAAATTAGGCAGTACTGGCAAAAGCTTTTCGCGAGTTAATTGCACCGTATCGCCGTGCCTGCTTTCTTTATTTATTTCACAATATTTTACCAGGTTGCCCATTCAGAGTTGGGTCTGATCTCCCATGGGGACCTGGCATAAAGTCCATTAAAAATAACACATGATAACAATTACAAAGTGCATCAGAAGCACATAGCAAAGTAATGCACGAAATATACTATGATACAATAAACGCTTTAATTGTAATTAAACTATAAAATACGAACAACAAAAGAAAAGCATTAGTTACAAGTTCAGTTGGCAAATATAATAATTAAATCAATGTTGTGATAACAAGTATGCTCTATTTATATTCATAATTGTTTGATAAGATTTCTTTAAAACATACATGCATTATTCATTTTCATAATCATTTAATAAATATTTCTTTAAAACAAGTTTAAAATGGTTAAAGCTACTGGCTAACATTTACCACAGTTAAAAAAATGTGAGCTGCATAATTCTCCCTGATCCAAGTGTCTTTGATAAGGTCTAAAAATGAAGCCCTGAAAAAATTGTATTTCAAAATGATTATTTAGTGCTGTAAAAAAGTGAAAATCGTACCATGACCGGATTCACCTGCCCATTTCCTCCCGTAGACTTACTGTGTGTAGATCTAGGTTATTTTCTACTCACCCCGAGTATTAATTGTTTATTCATTCATATCTTGCCAGTGGCAATGTAAATTTCCAAACTTTAGTATTGTAGGGCATTTACTTGTCCATTTGAACACTACTATGTAGCTCAGATATCAACATTTTATAATTTTTTAAATTGAAGCTCCACAATATTGTTAGCCTATCACTTTAAGGTTCCCAGATGGCATTTTCTTCTAAATGCCATTGTATTTACACAATGTCAATTTTTAGGCATGCAAAAGAGATGCCCTGCCTTTAAGATCCTGCTGCAAACAATGTACTCCTGGTATGATAGTAGGAAAATTTCAGACACCGCATGTGATTTGACTAAACTAGACTATACAGAAGCCACAGGAATCATATTATGAAGGAAACAAAACTTGGCAAGCTGCTTGATAAATAAAAAGGGATTAATATTTCAAGAGTTATCAATAAACTGCCTCAATAAAGGAAATAGAATGTTGACCACTTGTGAGTCATATAAAGAACTCAGCTAATTTCATTTGTGACTTCCTTTTGAAACAAAATGTAAAGATCGAAAACAACCTGGATCGTTACTGAAAACCCCAAAGAGTGATGACCGTACCAAAAGTCGGGAAATGACTTGGTATGGCAGAGTTGGCTCAGAAGTGAACGCGCAGCAACAGTGCGCCATATCATTTTCTTTCTACATCTTGTTCTATCTTGATGACCTTAATTAAGCAACTGTTATTTGACAACAATGTTTTAACCCCTATTCTGCCAACTTGACAAGGATAATTATATTTGTCACTAAATCTGGTATTTTCCGCTGTCCTTGAAGCAAGCCAATTGTTCACCCTCAGTGTTAAAGAAACGTCTCTTGATACAAATGATTCAGGTTAAGGCACTGTTTCTTAACAAAAATGGTTTTTCAGAAGTTAATAGCAGAAATGCTGCAATGCTCTACACTTAGCGGACATGTATTTGATATATTTACTTCGACACCGCTCAGTCTGACTATTAGCCACAATGCTGGGAACTGAGACAGCCTCTTGAAGTTAAAATGTATATATGTGCATTATGGACAATCGACAAATGCCATCTTTTTTATTCTCTTGGATATTAAGGTGCGGCTTTTGACACGATAGTACAACATATCGTAGATTCAACGACTTGTTTCAAACTCTATCTTGACTATTTACTGCGTTTAATGCCTCATAAATGCGATTCTTTCGATACCTGATAAGGGTATAACGACCAGTCTGTGTTTCTGGGGACAGTACTTCGTCACACCACTCGCATGGATTTTCGGACCTACCTCGGAGATCTGGAGTGGGTCCTAGTATTTGTTACCATATACATCATTCAATAGGGATGATCATTCAAAAGCATATCTCATGATACCATAGTCTTCACGCTGCGACTTCAGTCTACACGAATTCATCTAACGCGGTACCCGGCAAGACGACCTGTCAATCTGCTTTATTTTTTTACACTGAGTATTTGCTATTCCATGTAAATTAAAAGTCCTGGATGAACACAATAAATGTTGAATAATTGAAATCGAACTAGGGAATAAACCGAGATTTTTTATTGCAAGGTTTCCAACATAATGCTTAACAACATCGCAAGTGAATTTCCTTGATATTTGTAAAATCTATTCCCCAACCTCATCCAGTTATATGTAATCTCACGGATGTTTTGTTCGATCGACATGACAATGTCTCGACCATATCTCTCCTGCTAAGCGGATCACTCACTTCCACACTTCGTTAAATCGCCCGCGCACGTCGACGTGCCATACTGATTAATGAAGTGTAACCTATGCGTGCCGATCCTAGTTATGATCTAGACTGGATTACTCCAATTCGTACCTTACTATATTCGGACATAAACAAAGGAAATCACACAATTTACAAACATGCCCAAATAGGGCAGCTCGAGTTTAATCTCTTGGCGTGCCAACCGCCAGAGTTCACCAAGTCACCTTTTGTATAAAAGACAACTTGCAATTGGCTACGGATGTTCAGAAACGAAGTTCATTCAAAATGTACTCTTGTTTTTCAAGTGTGTTTAAAAGGACGGCTACCTGTATACATTAGGACCGTTTAACATCTATTCCATAACGAAAATACCAGATTATTTACGTGCCACACGCTAGATGAATTACTCTATCACACAACAGCAACCACACTTTCACTGGTGATAGCTTTCTCAAATTCCAGCCAATGTTTTGGAATTAAATTGCTAGATACCCCTCGCTCGTGCCACACACTGCTAAAATTAATAACCTCACTTAAGTCCATCTTTTCCCAATTGACATTTGTCTTATTTTGTTTCTTTTATGTGTATTTCTCATTTTTTTTTTTTTTTTTTTTTTGTCATCTTATGTAACATTTCAAGTATTGTAAAGCGCTTAGATCAAGTACCTTGCTGAAGCGCTATATAAATATTTAGTATTGTATTGTATTGTAACAATTTGAATGGTAGTGGGACACCTCACGTAAGAAGAAGAAGGAAGGCATGAACTTGGCACTTGGCGGCTGGCAAACACTAACTGATAGAAAGGCCACCCAGGTGTTTGTTTTCATGATGCTGTCTATTGGCATGGACTGGTATGCGTGTCACATGACCTCCACGTTCATTCAGCAAGGAATACCACTTTCATATTGAAGGCAAAGCGGAGTAAGTCCAGAGTGAGTTGATACGCTTTTAGTCATTCATGTAGTCGAGGCCGGCCTCGAGGCCGGATTTTGCCGGCCTTGGCCTTGGCCTCGGACCAAGTCACGTGTACAAAGTCTATGGGAACAATATTTTTTCCAGCGGCCTCGTGACTTGGAACTGTCGGCCTCGACTACATCCCTGATATTGGATCAGTACATCCGCACTCGTTTCTGTGGTTTACATGCGAGTTTGCACCGTGATGATGTCAAATTTTCTGAACGAGTGGTTCGCTTTGATTTTGTTTCTACTGCTAGCTAGATTTCACAATTAGTCACTTGCTACATTTGTCTGCACATGTTCGCTTCCGCAATTAAGTGCTTGTAGATCTCACAATGATTTTCTTGTCAGTTTTTATAATTTCTGAAGACTGCTATGATGCTTGAACTGATTACAATATGGCAATTTTCCAGAAGTTAGGAAGGTTGGTGAGTGATTCAACTAACAAATATGAAGGAGGTGGCTCAAATATCATCAGTTCACAAACTTGGTGTTGAAGTTAAGATAAGTTCTGTGGTTGTAGGTGTAGTATTAAAAGGTTTCTGATACTTTTGTTGGAAATTTAAATGGGAGAGCAACTAAAGTCAGAAAAGCTAGAAACACCTGATTCTAATGAGCTACAAAAAAAAAAAAAAACTCGCCTTGCTGCTTAAAGTAATAGGCTAACATTGTGGAGCTTCAGATCAAAAAATTGTCAAACTTTGCTATCTGACCTACATAGTAGTGTTTGAATGGACAAGTAAACACCCTAGAATACAAAAGTTTGGAAATTTATGCTGGCACTGGCAAGATATGAATGAATAAACAATTAGTACTCGGGGCGAGTAAAAAATAGCCTAGTCCACACACAGTAAGTCTATGGGAGGACATGGGCAGGTGAATCTGGTAAACTTACGATTTTCATATTTTTAAAGCATTAAATAATCATTTTGAAATACAATTTTTTTCAGGGCTTTATTTTTAGACCTTATCAAAGACACTTGGAGCAGGGAGGATTATGTAGCTCACATTTTTTTTAACTGTGGTAAATGTTAGCCAGTGGCTTTAACTCGCCGCTGACGTTGTGACAATATGTGCAAGATATCAGCAATTAGCCAACACTTCTGGGCTGAGTCTACTCCTTACAACCTTCTTCTGGCAGTGTGTTGAGGACTTTGCTTTGAATCTAGATCCCAAATATTTCAGAATTTTTATACAGCCCTCTGAAGTGAAGTTACTCTGGAGTAACTTTGGAGTAGTCCTGCTTCAGCAGTCAGTGTGAAAGTGGTATATGACAACCAAGGAAGAGAGAAGAGAGATCTATCTAGCTAGTGTTTCAGATCGGTGTTGAACATGAACCCTGTGACCTTTCACCAATTGCCATGTAATGGGGACTTGTTGGCAAGTGTTTAGAAAAGTGAAAAAAATAATGGTGTTAAATTTGAAGTGGCTGGATTTCCTCTCACTTCCTTGTTTGGGGTGACTCCATAATTTACAGTTTTCGTTTCAGTTGTTTTTACATGCTGTAGGTGGGGGCCATTAGGGCAATGTGTTATGTTGTAGTGTAAACATGGTGGTTATGTCCTGCCTGTATGGGTATCACCAAGACATTTGCAATGGGGAGGGGGTGGGGTGGATTGGGGGGGGGGAGGGTTGTCAGACTAACTTGCTGTCATAACAAATATTTGACATGCGTGGAAAAAAATCAGATAATGTTGATGAAATAATAATAAAAAGTTATAAACAAACCCAGCTTTGGATATGATTTCCATTTTCCAACCTTGAAGATGATGACAGCTGTAAGCAAACACTTGTACACAAGATTATCAGTTGTGCAGATTTAATGACAACTTGCTGGTCAGATATTTTGAAACAAATTTGCAATAAACAGTATCATACAATACAGGCCTACATGTAGGCCTATATAGCATGCATGCAACAGGATTGCAGTTGAGTCCTAGTCCGAGTTGTGGTTTCGGGAAAAACAAGGAAAAACAAGAAAAAGGTTTTCATATTTCAAAATGTAAGAGCAATATTGGTGGCTTGAAGGGGGGGGGGGTGGGGATATATCTACCCAGTAGCATAACTAGGATTTTTTCAGCAGGGGCCACTGGGTGCGGCCTTGATTTTATGGGGGGATCGGGGGCCGTACCAATAATTTTTCGCTGTTGCGCATGTAACATTTTTTGCTTCCTTCATGATTTGAGGGGGGGCACCTGGGGGCACATGCCCCAGGCCCCCCCCCTTAGGCTACACCCCTGATCTACCCCCATGTGCCCCACAAGCAGTGTGTTGGTTGGTGTTTGTCACACTTACAGCTGAGCAGTTGCTCTAGGTTGCGCGTAGTTCAGATCTTCTGACCGTTTGTATTGGTTTTCTCCCCCCGTGACTGTGCACTCTTTGCCGTACAAACGGGGGCGTATAATTCGGGGTATCGCGTAATTCGGGTATCGCCACCAAGCGGCAAAAGTGCACAGTCACGGGGGGAGAAAAAAACCAATACAAACGCGCAGAATCTGTAATTCGGGGTATCGCGTAATTCGGGGTATCGCCACCAAGCGGCAAAGACGTGCACAGTCACGGGGGGAGAAAAAAACCAATACAAACGGTCAGAATCTGGAACTAAGCGTTGCCAGCTGCAAGATGGCTTTCAGACATTAGATAAATACACACATGTGAATGTGGTTGATACAGGGAAGTACAGACCCGACAGTGCAAGGTGAAATGAAATTTTTAAGAGCTGCAATTTGCTCTTGCTAAAACTCATAAATTAAGATGATCAATGGTAAACACACTGGCACCTGATTCATGAAGTGTTCAGACCTGTGGGAGATAAATTCTGGATTGATTATAGAGTCTGTCTTTCCATAATTTATTTCTGGTCATGTGATGGTTGCTGGGTCCAAACAGGTTTGTCTTGGTTTACCCATGAAGGTAGAAGAGTGGTTTACATATTTTCCATACTCTTTTGTTGTTGAAAAGATAAGATTGAGTACTTTCAGAACAACAACAGTTTAGTAGATCAACCATTTTCAAACAATCTATAAACAAACAATATTCTGATAATGTCACTTTAATACAGAAGAAAGTACTTGTAAACAATAGCACCCTTGGTTTAAAAAAACAACAACCAATAAACAAAAACTAAAGTCTTAGTCTACACAATTCATTTTACTAATAATCTACAATTAAAACACAGAAATATATAGACAATGTTAATTGTGAATAATTCAGCGTGAGGACCAGCAATTGAAAATTCACCTGTTTAAAGTAAACTGCCAATCCTGCAACTATTTACTACAGTTCTGAGCTAGTCCCATATTATATAGTCTGGCTTCCAGATGCAAGAACTTATCCTATTTCCTGAAGAAATTAGGCCTACTATCATCAGTTAACTGTCTTGAACTAAGACTAGTTTTTATGCGACTGCCATCGCATATAGTGCGGGTGCTTTGCACCCGCACTGCTACTCGGAGGGAGAAAAAGTCACATGGTCTGAAATCAAGACTACATATTATAATGCAATAGGCCTATATACTTTTTGCAAGAAAGATCTATATCATGATTTGTGCTTCTGCATAAATTTGCAGACTCAATATTGCCTACATAGCTACACTTTGAGTTTGTGGGATTTGCAATCAGCATCGTGTTCAGAAAAATAAGTCTGTTGTTTGTTAATGGTACATTACTTGTTAGTCTAAAGAGAGAGAGAAAGAGATTGCAACAAAGTATATTTTCTCTCTTAGCAATGGCATAGGCATTTTGTGCTTTAAGAGTATCTTCTTCTTCTTCTTCTTCTTCTTCTTCTCTTTCTTCGTCTTCTTCTTCTTCTTCTTCTTCTCTTTCTTCTTCTTCTTCTTCTTCTTCTTCTTGCCTCTTCTTCTTCATTCTTTCTCTCTTGTCTTCTAGGGTAAAAGAAGACACTAATAGGAGGATTCACAGACCGGGGGTTACATGTGCAAGCATTTCACAGAAACGTACATTTCTAGTTCAAATTTTGTTTTCTTTTGAGGGGATAAGGGGGAAGCAGCATAGACTACACCTAGAGCTTTGCACGTGACGGATGTCAAGACTTATTTTTTTTTTGGCAAAAATAATCCTTGCACAGTTTTGACTTTGCGTAAATCTTTAACGAACACAACAGCAGCTCTGTAAATATGTCACCATCACCGACATGTATGGCACACGTGAATGACATTTCCGAATCTTTCTTATAGAGCCCATGTCTCGCGAAGAATAAAGTGGCCTGCATTTACAAATCATTTGACGCTTCATTCCTGCCAGCAAATCCAAACACGCAGGGAAGTAGTGCAGCACTCTGCTGTAGCCTGAACCTGGCAGTGTACTATGTCACGGATTGGGTGACTTCTGCCCCGCGGGTTAAAAAACAAGCACCCATCACTGCTCCCGGCCATTCAAATACCTGTTTTTCTTGTGCGGTAATTTACGCTGCGCCGTATTTTCAAAACGACACAATAGGACGTTTTATATGTCAGATTAACCTCGATGAATGTCTGTGGGTATGTGTCTGATGTTTGTTATTGTAGTTTGTGGAAGTAGAGGTGAATCTTTGTGGAATAATTGCAGGTACGTATCTGGGCTGGGAACAAGATGAAAGACAGAAATATGCATTCATTTGTGAATTGGATTAAGTACCCAGTTTGCCTTCCGAAACTGATTTCATGCTCTGTTAACAGGTTTTGCATGTCTTACTCCCCAATTTAGTAATGAATCTATGTGAAAAGCAGAATACCGTTCCATCCATAATTAATATCTTTCAAAAAAAAATTCACAGAAATGTGAATGCACTGTAACATCAGTGCTTTAACCTTTGAAATAATTTGATATGACTGACTTTTGGTCATATAGGTTACCCTCTCTCCCATGTGCTTGGTCTTCCCCTATTCTGTGTTAGTCTGGCTTCCAGACATTTAGATTAACCCATAAGGAAATTGCTATCTTCTGTCAACTGCTTTAAATAAGACTAGTGTCTTGATGCTGCAAACATCAAGGCAGAGTCTGGAGGTAGAAAAAGTCAGAAAGTGAGTGCACTCTGGAGGTAGAAAAATACAGAGTTAGTGTACTCTTGAGGTAGGAAAAGTCACATGGTCTGGAACTGAGACTACATGTAGTCCTCTGCTTCACTTTGATGCTCCTCCTTGCCTGTTAACGGTTAGTGACATGATTGGGAACACTTGAGAATGCCTCAAGAACCAAATGATATACCAACTAGCCTATACACCAGCTGGAGTGGATCTCTCAGCTAGAATGATTTGTCTCTAATTTGTTTACTAATCAAGCATGTATTTCAATTCTATCAGGGCACGATAAAAATGGGACCCACAGAGAGCCACACAGCAAGTTTGCCTGCCACGAGGGATATTGACATTAGTTATTTAAGAATGAGTCATCATTTGACTACAAGATTTTCACAGGAGAATCCTTGTACATAGAGTACTTGATTCTAGAGTAGTTTCAGCTCAAGTTGGGGACTACCCCCAATCATGTCATTTACCTTTAACCCTCAGCTGCCTGCGTTATTCACAGAAGCATTTGATGAAAAGGGAAAATATGCCAGAAATGGCAATACAAACTCCTGCGGATAGATTTGGGCCCCTGGATACCATCATATTCCGTCATCATCTCACAAACGCTTTTCTCATTGGTGCTGGTGCCTTTCATCTCTCTGTTATTTCCCTTTTCGTCATGTTTTTGGGTTGTCTGTCCGTCCGTCTGTCAGTTGCCGGTTCTCGTTACAGCAATAACTTGAAACCTATTGACCTCCATGTATGCAAGTCCATCTCTGCAGGAAAGTTGAAGAGTAAATAACTGAATGCTGTTTTTTTTTTGGGGGGGGGGGGGTAGGGAGTTGCATGTACTTTTATTTGTTGTGTTCAAATAGCGTAGTCCTATTCTTTTCACTGTGTGACAGAATTTCCATATTTTGCATCGAATTGATATTGTTGAAATACAGTACTAGTTTGGCCAGTCTCAGAATATACTGTACATCATGTAGACCGATTTACACATATCTGACAATGTGCAAGCTTTCCTAAAACAGCAATTCCAGTTTTGCATGAATGATGTCCCCCCCCCCACACATACACACAACAAAAACTATCCAAAAACAAAACAAAAACCCAAAACCAGACAATGTTTTTAATGCTTCAAATTTGGACTTTAACAATTTAGAATTTATGCACAAGGCTTCAGAAGAAAGGATGCGTAAATGTTGATGAAATCGGAAATGTGGTTACGTAGGCAGCATTAGAAATACCCTGATATCCAAATGCAGATCTGTAGTGGTCTTCTTGTCCCCCTTGGGATGATGGGCTTGTACAGAATCCCAGTATATCTCATACCCAGAGATGACTTCCTTCGGTGTGTTTCTACAGAAAACTGTTAAACGGTATTACCTGCTTAAGTATCCAGAATTCTGGAAAACCTTCCTGTAGAAACAGACGCGATACGGTTTATTGATAAACCGTATCTGACCAAATACGGTTTATCATAAACACCTTCCAGAGGTGGTTATTCCCGTGTTAATCCGTTTAACTTTTCTGTAGAAACACATAGCAACAAACTGTATCGTGTCTGGCGGAAGAAGGGGTCACCGGTGCGTGTGAAAATACAAGCCTGTGACTGCATATTTCGGACCAGTTAGAGAGAGATAATTCACTTGATGCATGACATAAGATCCAGTTCCACAATTACCAGATTTTAAATCTGATGTATACAAAAATGTATAGTTTCAAAGATGACATCCTCAAACTGATGTAGAAGGAATCTCTTAGTCATCTTCCTGCTATGAATCTCTTTTCCCCCCTTCTCTTTTCCCCGTTTTCTCTATATCATCTTGATTGTCATTAATCTAACACTGGTGTGTAGAACATTGTGATCTCATTAGTGTATGTTGTGTGTGTGTCTGCCTGCTGCGTGTGTGTGTCTGTGGTGTGTATGTGTAATTTTAGACCTATTAATGTTTGTTAATTTTAAAAATGTGTATATGTATTATTGTTTGTTCTGTAATAGGGCCCTGATTTATAAGCAGATAAACTGCTTTACAAGGTCGCAAACCATGTACTTTTTGTATATGTTATTTTGAAGAATGTTTTGTTTTTTTTAATTTTGATTAATAATGGTATGAATAAATTGAAATTGAATTGACACAATTGATAGCCTATTTGAATGATTACGTAAACATACATCCACACACACATAGTTTTTTCGAGGGCAAAGCAAAACTTTTAAATGAGGAAACATATGACATACAGTGGATGTTTTCGTTTATATCTTATTTATTAACATGTACACATTGCAAGAAAAAGATAAAGATTCTCCACAAAACTTGCTAGGAGACATCCAGATCATTCCCAATCATGAAATATGATTGCGAGAATCTAGGATCTCAGGGATTCTTTGCGAGAATCGTAAAAAGAATTCCTCGCCGCTGACCACAAATTTTTAGGCTCTTGAGACCTATTTTTTCTACTACAACTATCATGCAAGAGTAATATGACAAATTTTTTCATGTATTTTGTTTTGTTTATTGTGGGGCCACCAAATTTCAA
The DNA here is from genome assembly GCA_001188425.1 of Eucidaris tribuloides. Classification (NCBI taxonomy): domain Eukaryota; kingdom Metazoa; phylum Echinodermata; class Echinoidea; order Cidaroida; family Cidaridae; genus Eucidaris; species Eucidaris tribuloides. Next base: position 121,769 of record JZLH01S0528648.1, read on the forward strand.
TTTCGGGACACCAAAAAAGTTGAATTTTTAAGATTTTTAGTTGCCCGACCGGCCGCCACTAAGAAAAAAAGTTAGTGTGGAGCCCTGCATAT
>JZLH01S0528681.1:0-15448 GCA_001188425.1 Eucidaris tribuloides
GTGACATTTCTGTATCGGATGTTTCATTTTAAACAAATGACTAAACTCGAGTATCAGCCTGTCAACAATGATCTAAAGCTGAAAGGAATATCCCTAGCTGAGATCCATAAGGATATGACAGAAACGTCAGAGGGACATGCCCCTTAACGTCAGGGGAAAACGCCCCTTAACGTCAGGGGTACATGCCCTTTTATACGCCATAGTAAAACAACTCGATAAGGAAAGGAGTTCAAACATGACAAAGACAACGTTGCAGATTAACTAAGGTCAGGGAGACCATTGACAACAGAAACTGCAGGTGATATGGAACTTGTCTTTGACATGGTCATGCCGGGGCCGGAGGATCGCCAGATCTCAACTCATCAGATTGCCAAGAGGTTGGGCATCTCACAAGAGCGAGCAGAGCACATAATCTGAGACAAAAATGGAAATTCACAGGTGCCTGCAAGATGGGTACCACGGTTTTTGACTGCGGACCTACAAAACACACCAGATGCAGAATGGATGCAGAATGTCAAGAGAAACTTGACACTTTTCGAAGCTAACTCCCGGGGCTTACTCATCCAATGTCTTGAACGATTTGTGACTATGGGTGAGACCTGGTCTCACAGCTATCAGCCTGAGACAAAGGAGCAGTAAAAACAATGGAATCATCCCATGTCACAACCCCAATAAAGGTCATTCGATCCCTCTGCTGGCACGGTCACGGCCTCTGAATTCTGTTTTGCGCAAGGGGTGCTCATGGTAGACTACCTCTAGAAGGGTTACAAGGGACGACTAAAAAGTTTTGTGAGATTACAATCTCTTGGCAATTTAGTAACTTGATATCCGGCGATATTCCACGATTATGTCAAGGCCAAATCAATATTCTCTGCAATTGTTGATGCAAATGGCCTCCCTGACCTTGGAACATCTGCAACGTTGTCTTGCCATGTTTGAGCTACCCATCGTTTCACTGTGGCGTGTGAAGGGGGACGGTTCCCTAACGTGTCAGTCATATCCTCATGGATATCAGATTGTATCATACTTTTCATCTGTAGATATTTGATGACAGTCCGATACTGAAGTTCGTCTGTTTTTGATGAAACACTCGAGAAGACAGACAAGAACCAGTAAATTAAGAATAAAATTTGCTACAACCGAGAAATTTGATGAATATGATCAAGATATTCGAACGAATTTGAGGACTGAATTTGGTCTTCACATCTTAACCCTTTCTATGATAGGCTTAAAACTTATAAGCCATGCCGTCGTATTAGAGAGAAAGAGAGTTGGCCTACATTTTTTTCTGAATCATCGAATTTCTGAGTGAAAGTGTGAGAAGTACGTTTTTTAGACTAACCATCGACGTTTCCGAGAAAGGGGTACTAATTACTGCGTCTAATCTTCGAAATATTTTTATGGCCTTTTATGCCAAATAATTATTGGAATTTGTCTTTGCAGATTATTCTACAATTAAATGTTCAAGAGAGTGTGAGATGCTTTGACTAGCATGACAATGACATGATCGGTAGCAGAGAAAGTGTCTCAGGAACCAAGTGAGTTTAAACATATATTAAACGTATACTAACTGGAGTGCATATCTTGGCTAGAGTGATTTGTCTTAAAATTCTATACTTGAGATACAAGTATAATTATACCACTAAAAGGATGACCCTGATAAAACTTGAACCTATACGAAGCTGTACAACAAATTTGGATGTCACTGCAAATACTGATGGCACCTTTGAAAACTAAACGTTTGACCATTTTTTTTTCACTAGCAGAATCCTTACTCGAATAGTTTATTTGAATGCACATTTTCATTCCAAAATTAGGACTGCTACCAATTATGCCATTTCTCTTTAAATGTGTGATGTTTGATGATGTTTATCTCATTTCCCATCTTACCGATGTGGCACGTGACCATCGGGTACATCAGTTTCCTTGAGGAAATCCAGCTTCTCCTGGCCGTTTTCTGCCGATTTGGCTCCGTCTTCGCCTGGTTGCCCCTGCACCACGTGACCATCCACCTCAGTGTGCATGACCACATTGACATGGTTACTGCTGCACGCGTGCCACTGGTGGCGACAGACTCCTTATTGCAATTCGAATTTCCCTCTCGCACGTGGTCATGCGCCTGCGCATGCGTAGATGACGTTCTGCTCCCGTGATGCTGGCGTCGGCCGCTGATGTTTCTCGTGTACGGAATGCTTCGGTAAGGCGGCTCTCTGCACGTGATCCGCAACCAGATTTGCTCGTGCAGTAGGATGTAGAGCCAGGGGCAAAATGCGGGGTAGAACTCGGCCCAGTGCATCGCTTTTAGGTTTTTGAAGTTGTTGAGAGGTTCACCCGAGACGTTGGCCACAATTCTCATCTGGTTTGATAAAAAAAAAATGTGACGAAAATCAAAAATCAAAATAGGCTATATAAAGTGTCTTTACATAAAACTGCGTCGATGTCAATCATGGTTAAGATCAAGTATAGAATTTACAGAATTGACATTTAAACTCACACTTTGTGTTATAACTTAAGAATTCAATTTGGAGCCAAATTAAACAAGCAAGTACTTGAATGTCTTTATACCTGTAAGTGAACAAATTCGGAAAAAGAAATACATGTACGTTTTTATTTGTTTCTCCCAAGTGCATTTAGTTTCATTTGGGACTGATTTCTTTTATTACATCCATCTCACATACTCAAGGTCGGATCATGAACATGTTAATCCTCATAACTGGTCGTGATAACAGATATCGTAACATTCAAGTGTGCTACTTTTTCCATACAATTTATGTAACAGTTTATTGTTTTATTATCTGAAATTACAATCAATTGTGACGTCATAACCAGACACCTGCTTAAGATTAAAATATAACTGAAGTTCATCCAAACCTCGCTCTTTCACTTTGAATCTCTTTGAAACATGAACTTATTCAATCTTTTGTTTGGAGAGTAAATGGTTAAAAACAGAAGTCTTTTTTTCTTGCTCGTTTGTAATAACTGGAAAGTTAAAGTTGACTCTTAAGGCTATTTGCCCAACACATGTATAGCCTACAGAAATAGTGTCGAGTTTCGAAATTTTACATCGGTGGTGTAGCCAGAATGTTAAATGTGGAGACTTTCAAATCATCTCCAGAGCATGTGCTGTATTGGTCGTCTCTCTTGTTGATCTGTTGACCAAATTTCCTCGGGGCATGACTCTCCACCCCATCCTCCGGCCACACTTATGAAACACCAAATAGGTGTGGTTCTGTCTTCTGCGGCATTTGTTTCGGCGACAATTTCATACACTAACTTTAACCTCAACCTTAGCATTGACACTATAAAACAACCCCTGACACTATTCTGAACAGGAAATCCAATGGTAACCCTAGCTCTAAATCTTTGTCTCCTGAGATACATGTATTGATCAACTGTTTTTAGAGTGAATGTCAGGTAGGCCTATATGTGTAATCTCAATTTGAGCCATTACCTTTAACACCAAATTTGTGGAAAATTAAACCTTGCGTGATTTGGTCAAACAGTGTCTGATTTAGCAAGCCAGGTTTCACGTTGTGACTACATAAATTAATACTCACGATGATTGGAATGTAACAAACTAGAAATCCGCAGGCGAGGAGATCGTAATGAAACGTGGCCCACAGCAGAGCCCTGTCGGCCGCATTGTAACGTTTGGGAATCATGTGATCCGGCAGTGTGCTGTCGTCGGGCGCTGCTAGCCTATAACTCCCCCGGCTCCTCACTCTACGCGGAATCGTTTGTCCTCGGCGTTTCTTATTCGCGCGGTACGACGCCCCTCCGGTCGCCGCAACTATGGACACGATGACCAAGACAATCACAGAAACAATTATAGTCGCAAGGACGCTGCTAAAAAGTCGGCCTACGGTTTCCTCGTTCCTCCAGTCAATGAAACACCACGTGGAGGGATATTGCAGAGATATCCGTCCGAAACCTACTAGCGGCAAAATCCCTGTGAATCCAGAGACGAGCCATAGTAGAACTAGGATGAAGGGCACTTTACGCGGTTCCACTTTACTGTTATACGTGTTGGGACGACACGCCGCTAAGAAACGTTCAAAGCCGAGGACTCCGGTGAAGTAGGCCATAGACGTAATGAAAGTGAGGATGATGAATCCGTGGAAATCACACATCCGCGATCCGCCGATCCAGTGCAATCCCTTGATGTGAACCGCTATCATCAGGGGATACACCAGGACATACCCGATGATGTTAGTGAGGAAGAACCCGCGAAGCACTCCGTAGAAAGCCGTGTCGCGGTGCCACGGCGACGAGCAGTGGTACACCCCTGCCGCTATGATGTTACCCATTATACCAACAGAGAACATGATTATTGGTGACAAAATGCTGGTGCTCGGTTGCAGGGCTATCATAGCCGTAAAGTTGACTCCGGGTTCTAGATCCGTGCCCAGATTTATCTGAGTGTCGTCTAGAGTTTCTACAAACATCGCTTCTTCTGGACCTGGATCTAGAACTACATGGTCCCCTGCCAGCAGGCTAGTTACATTCATATGATCAGGAGACATGGTTGAAGATCTCTAACACTAATGAGAAATGTTGAAAAATTGTAGATATTGTTTCAATTACATTGCGTCACTATAGGATCTCCTTAAAGTGAAAAGCGCGAGATCCAAATGAGGAAATGATCTCTTTCTCGAATGTAGTCCGTACAAACATAATCAAAATTGACATTCCTGACGTCACATTATTTCTAACCAGACGATGTACGATGATAACATTGTCAACACGTCACGTGGTAAAACACCCCTGACAACTGGGAAATCGATTGCCCGCGCAAAAACACACCACATGAAATTCGTCCGCCAAAAATAGATGCTAGTTTTTCTTTCTCACCAGCATACATCAGAGTCCATAGTTTGCCAGATAAAAGCACACTGTCGCTTGCTAAATCACGGCAGTTTTAGCAGACGATGCATTGAGACGCATAATAATTTTCGTTAAGTTGATGCCCCCGTTTCCCGCCATTCCCGAAGGTGGAGACCCGCCAGACACGAAGTCGATAATGCGTTCACATAAATTGTGTGCAGAAGCGATAGGCTCCCTCGCTACTCTTTTCTCCTTTCACTGCACAACGCAATGGCCGTGTGGTGGAAAACTGGGAGCATTGGCAAGACGGTTGTTTGCTCTCACAACTTAGTTGAGTGGATGAAGACTCGTAATAAATTCTGCTTCCTTTGGAAGATGACTCAAGTGCGCTCCAATATTACATCTGTATGTGAAAGTTTGTAATCTAAAACACGTTCCCGAAAGGTTGGGTCGGAAGTTCATCCGATTTGATCGCAATGTATTCCGACGCAAATTATATGATTATTATTTTGAGGTGTATCTCTTATGATATAACGGGCCATTCACATCACTGAAATACATATTCACAACAATGTTCACAATCTCCGAGTATTATTCGCGCTCCTCTAAACTAGAAGAGATCCAATTGTGGAAAAATTCCAGATACTATCGAAGATAATCTTTCATTCCCTGTTATTTCCCTTTTTAGACAGAAAACGTAATCAGAAGGTGTGATTGTTCTCTTAATCGGTCATTTTCTTGTTCTTTATAGTCGCCTCTTCGTCGCTCTCTCCTGGCCAGGATTGATTGGTAGAAACTGGTTGTAACTGGTCCAGACAGTTGGGTCTTTCAGCTCACGAATCTGCGAGGCAAAAAAAAAATGGAAAAAAACAAATATCATGAAAGTTAATAATCTTGGAAGCAAAGCTGATGACATAATTATGTGTACGCTTAACGTATTTACTTGGATACAAATGTATTCAGGTCAGTTAGGTTATACAAGGTTTTTTTAGATGATTGCTATTCCACTGATTTAATTATATGATTGTTTTATTAGTTACTTGTTTTTATCTTTGTACCAATTAAATCAATTCTTCACAAAATTTGGTTGCATTCCTGGAAACAAGTTAGTGATAATTTATCGGTTGCAAGCTATAGAAGGGCGATAGCTCGCTACTGTTGAGATCAGAAGGGCGCTATTACCGTACAAATTCAATCGTGTTAATGCTCTTCTGGATTTCATCAGACGAAATATGCCAATATTGAGAAAATATTTTCTTGCTTTCAACTGCCAACCAATGAGTATAATACTGTTGCATCACAGATGGTGTGAAACAAAATGTCTTATATACCTCATATATAGATTCCTCTCATCTGATTGGTTAAAAGTAGAGTCATTAAAATAGCTGGGCCTCTTTTTTCTAACAAGATGACGTCATAATTAACTGTGCCCGGGGCATGGCAATCGACTGTGCCCGGAAAATAATAGGACAGCCTCAACACCGTGTTCATAGATCGCTCGTGTGTGCGCGCCTCCTGTACGATGAGCGATGATTATTGTAAAAGAGACTGCCTGTCGGGTCGCGCATGTTGAATTTGATATTACAATTTTATTATGGTTCATATCAAAATCCAGGCCTATGGCATGCTGTAAATAGATTGTAGGCCTTGTCAGTTCAGGAAATCTTTTAACCAATCAGATGAGAAGAATCTATATATTCGGTATATAAAACAAATACTGACTGCTTAATATTCGGGGCACAGTTAAAATTATAGGCCCTTGGTGATGTCAAAACCATGACTATGCCCTCAGCTTCGCTTCGGGTATAGTCATGGTTTTGACATCACCTTGGGCCTATAATTCTAACTGTGCCCCTCATAGCAGTCAATATTTGTATAATGAAAAAATAATGATAACAGATACTTAGAAAAGAAGTAGTCATTAATCTAGGATACAATTATATCAGAATCCGGTGTATTCAGGTTTCTGCTGTGAAAAATTTCACGGTCACACCATCATTTCGTTTTTCATATAGGCCCACAATTATCAGAAAATGTTATGACACTCAAATCTATTGTGTTTTCTTTCTAAAAGTTGATTGCTATCGCGGTCATACTGTAATTCAATACTGGTAAATGAATGCTTAAATGTTTCTCCTGATTTAAACAATTATAAGATAAATCTTTCCTGCAAATACTCTAGTTAGAGAATATATTGGTATGCTTTTCAACTCGTTTGGTTCTTGAGACATTTGTTTTACTTCTCTCAATCATGTGACCTCCCTTTACACTAGCTGACTCTAAGAACTGGCAAAACATTACCCATAGAAGGACAAAAAACAAATCATGCCATAAATTCCACTTATTTTACAGTTTGCAAAGTATTATTGGGTGGATAGTCATGATTCTTTCAACAAAGGTTCATTTTAGATGCAGATAGCGTTGTGGAGGCATATAATGATTGTTTTACCCTCTGCAGCCATCTGTGTCGAATATGTGTCAACATACAAACCGAATTGACATCGAAATCACTGGAGTCCAATTCATCATAAGTGACTCTTTGAACCCGCCATAAATTAATCTTTGTCACAATATCGTAAATATGTAATTTCCTGTGAGATTGCGATCCCACGCATGTTATTTGTACTAAATATGCTGTTGGTTTAACTCTCCGCCAGCTAAATGAATACAGATGAAACTGAAAAGTCATGCTCTTCCTTCTCTGATGACTCACAATAAAGAGATTAATTTTCATCTTCACCTGCCTCCATTACAGGTGAGTTTGCCGTAATAACGAACTTGCAATTTTCAAGGGACACTTTTTTCAGCTAGTACCGTACAGAAAATGTCGTTATGCAATATCCATGGAATTTAATTGTACTGTACTGAGAGGTGTAAGCAACACAAACACACACATACACACACACACACACACACACACTCACACACACACACACACACACACACACACACACACAACACATCTTTCACACAAGCAGGCCAAACTTATTGGTATATTGTCAGTGGTTTTACTTTTATCGCCGTGTAGGCCCCTCTCATCGTCTTCGTAGATGTAATACATTCCTGCTGAAAGACCACTTCCAAAGAGGACTAAACATATCATATTTTTGGTTACATTGACAGCATACACATAGTAGCACGCAACACCTACCCCCGCACACGACACAAACAGCCACACCAACCCTGCGAGTTACACAACACACACAGCACACATGCACACACACACAACACACACATCACACACACGCAACACACACACACACAACACACACACACAACACACACACACACAACACACACAACATCATACACACACACACCGCACAATCCGGTCAGCACGACGCAACACAACACAGCCCACGAACACAAACGCACGAAACACACACATACGCACTGCCTCAAACAAACGACGTAATCATTGTTTGTGTATGAAGAGCAAACGCTTTAACTTCCAATAATGCCTATACTGAAACATATTTCCGTAATGAATCTTTTAAAGGCAAATGACATGTTTGGGAAAGTCCTCAACTTGGGGTAGAACTATTCAAGAATCAGGTAACTATGCAAGGATTCTGATGTGAAAATTTTGTAGTCAAAAGTTGCCTCATTTTACAAGTACTGCCATTGGTATGTCTTGTGTAGCTTTCTATGGGATGAATTTCTCTCAGGGCTCGAAAGAAATAAATTCCTGGTATTTTCATGTTTGATTCTAGCAGATTTTTTTTTTCATTTCCCCCAATCATGTCACTGCTCTTTAACAGATGTTTTATTATTTTTTTTTACCATTGTCAGGCCTTTGTTAACCAACTAAAGACGAGGTGAAAATCTGAATTGTTCAAAATAGCATGCCGTGATTTATCTCTGCCTTCAGTAACTAATACGTTTTCTCGCCATGTACCGTTGATAAATTACTAATAATGTTACCATGCCTCTGACTGGAGTATGTTAGCGGAGTGTGTGGCTAGTTTACACTTGAGATGCAGAACGGACTTAATTTAGCCGGCCAAGAAGGTGTTTGGTGCGGTGAATAAGCAATACCCAATTCTCACGGGACAGCGGCGTTTCAGTAAATACTCTGGTTCAAGCTTTTGCCGGATGCTGGCAGAGCGGTTGACAGATTCAATTTATTTAGCATGGTGGATTAACTTAAGGTTAAATGAAGCATCGCGATCGGGATTGTATACTGTGAATGGAAGGGGTATTCTTTATGTGGGAGAAAGTACTTATTTCAAAAAGGGATTACCAACATTGCCACAATAATATTCGAATTATCGAAGTTTCGTTGCACAAACGAGATTTAAAAGAACAAAATCCATAAAAGTATAGGTTAACACACACACACACACACACACACACACACACACACACACACACACACACACACACACACACACACACACACACACACACACACACACCACACACACACACACACACACACACACACACACACACACACACACACACACACACACACACACACACACACACACACACATACACACGCACACACACACGCACACACACACACACACACACACACACACACACACACACATCTTATATTCATATAATATGTTCAGCTTACGTATAAAACAAGTTATAGATTTATACATTTAGATGGATACCAGATGTGCAAAAATTGTATTGAATGTCAAAACAATACTAGTGATATAAGATTCTATGCAGGTTGATAGGGCACCAATCATAAATAATCCCAGTGTTTATTCTAAAACTCATTTTTGAAGGTGTGCACCTGTGTTTGGGTTATGGTTATGATTGGTGTTAGGGTTATATCTTCAATAATTCACGAACCTTCGCTTTTTGGAGATTACGACCTATTAATTAATACCATTCAATGCCAAGAGTGTATAAAATTGATATGTTATCTATCTTTAAACACCAATGGGTGAAATTCAACTCCTGTTTTTTTTTCAATGTACATACGACATTACCTAGGTGTTAATTCGTTTTATGAGAACCATACTCCAAACCTGTTTTCCAGAAGATGAGTATTTAGTTCCATGCTAGTGGACTACAGGGAAACTCATCAAATCCGATGTCATTTCAATTACCATCAGCAATGCTAGTTACCAAATAATTCAAGCGACATAAAGTTAAAAAACACTCGAAATTGATGCCAAATTGTTGTTGCACATGACCGCCGTTTCTTGCACATACGGTGAGTGCTGCATTACATGTTTACTACAGTTCCGCACCATGCTGTGACGAAAATATATATGAAAATATATATTCAATATGTACGAAATGATATGCTTGAATGCTCAAGCATTCCTTGTGGAATAAAATGTCTAATAGAGGACAGCAGTGGATGATGAACTAAACAAAGTATACAGAAATTGGATTCTAGATCATTATGCATTTGTTTTCCATTTTAACCACAACGTACTTTATCATCAATGTCATTATCATCATCATTATCATCATCATCATCATCATCATCATCATCATCATCATCATCACCTCCACCACCACCACCATGCCACCATCCCCCCCCCCCGCCGCCACCACCACTTATATCTCTGCCTCCATTGATATCATATTTGTCGTATATTTTGCTTATTTTGTCTCACCCCTCTATTCTCCATTCATTTCTTGATAATCACCTTCATCATCATTAATTCATGGGTGTGAGAACCAGGGGCTGCGGGATCTCTAGCCTCGCTCTAGCAAAATTATTGTGGTTCAAGTATCAAAGGTTATACCCCGCAAAAGTATGAGTTTCATTGTTAGACTCCTCTTTTGACGAAAAAGAACCACCCCACCCAGCACGTATTAGTTGTTTGCTCTTTTATTATTAAACACGGGGATATGTTTTGTTTTTGTTTTGTTTTTATTCCAATTGATTATTATTTTTTCTTCAAGACATTTATGACCTATAAAAACCGGTGAACTTTGCTTTTTTTAATATGTCGCTAGGTTGTACTATCCACTCTCCATCCATTGGTATTTTGACGTCTTCAAGCCGTTTAATTCTTTAATATTAAATACTAATGCCAATTATCACTAACAAAAATCATTAATACACCGTTTTAGTCTATAGAGTATTTATTTTGGCATCCATGTAAATTTAATAGACGACCGTTTGGCGTCGAAGTGCATAACGTCGAATATGTAATGTTTGAAGAGGGGAAAAACACCTTCACGGGGGACTACTTACATACTGGCGTAAAAGCACTATGAAGTATTTGCTGAAGAAATCCCGTTGATGGAGCAGGAATTACAACACTCGTGACTGCGTGAATTACGTTCGTAATGTCTCGTGCGCTAACATTCAAGGATGTCAAATGTGTTGCCGTTTTGACATACCCCACCCTCCCACTCTTTCCCTCTCTCTCATCTCCATCACTCTTCATGACTCCCCGACTACTGTGTATGTTGCTCCACTTATCAAAGGTCGTTGGATAGACGCGCAAAGTACTAATGTGGTGCGGAATTCTACCGGAAGTTGACAGAAGAGGAGGAGGATCAATTGCAAACTGCTGTCTATACAAACATGGGGAGATGTGTGATTTTGCCCCCGCTGGCGCAGTCTGTATATACCGATCGCGACGGAGTGAGAAGTTATGACATTTTGATTGCCCGAAGAATAAATATACACACCAACCTGCACTCTATACGATTCAGCTTCTTGTGCTTATATAACAACGGCACACTTGCACTCTTTAGAAAGTTTTTTTTTTCTCGATATCACTAGCAGCACAAAACAAGATACGATCGTGTTTCAAAGTATAGAAATTTCGCCCAACATCCATGTGGATTTAGTAATTCAGAATATGTATCAAAATCCAACACTGAAATGTGAACAAATTTAGTCAAGCCATTCAAGAGATATGACTTTCCAAAAGTTAGAATAGATATGTAAGTATAGGAATATGGTATCGGCCAAACACATGACAATCATATTGCCAAAACACCTCAAAATAACAGTGCCCGTTTGATTACTTTGGTTCAAGTAGGATAACAATTTCCCTATTGACAATTGTTATACTTTCAACGCCTCTTTCCTTACCTAAATAGGTAATGGCTTACGTTTAGGCCTAAAAAATTGTTATATTACCCTCAAGTAGGAAATTTTGAAGATTGGGTCGGTCGGTCGATTTTATTTATTTTATATATATATATATAATTTTTTTTTTTTAACCACAGCAAAACCCGGATGTAACTAATATACATGTACGTACTGTACTCTGCAAGTATATGAAGGACGAAACTGTGTGAGCGTTGAGTTCCCTGATGTTTTTATGGGTCTTCCAAATGGGAAAAATGCATATAAAAATGCTCTTTTAAGCTATTGAATAGGAATTTTGGTAAATTCTCCCTCAAATCTGACATATCTCCCGAAAATAGTGAGTTTAATTATTTTGGGTCTGCTTTAAAAAAAATCGCAACCCTAATATTTCACATTTTACGGTCAGTCGCTTGCGGGCAACATGACATTTTTTAGGCCTTATGACTAGAATGCAACATAATGTGACGTACGTTACTTGGATACAACTGTCAGAGCTCACTTCTGAATCTTGAATGTCAAACTATTAGTCAGTCCATAAAGAACGAATGCAATTCGCTTTAAATTTTACTCTGAATTCTGCACTCCAGATTCATTCCTTTAAAGTACACGTAGGGAATCTCATTTGCAATCCTCCCATAACACAGCAACACATAATTCATGCCCTTAGGATATTTAAAAAGTACTTGCCTGTAAAATCTGAAGATCACCTAGCTTTTAAAGAAATGCACAAAAAACAATAGTTGTGTGGTTATGTTCTAGGCACACTGTTCCAAATCTCACTATATTTCATGGACCTACAATATAGGTCCATGAGTATATCAGACTGATTACAGTACTTACGTAATACCAGACGGTGTTGCTGGAATGCATCAGGCACAATTAAAGGATTGCAAGGTCATCTACATGTATTACATCATAGAAGTAAAAGAGACCTACATGCACTGTCTAAAAATAGACTAGTACCACTTGTAGATTAATGTCACTATAGACCAAAAATCAAATCGAAGTCAAACATTTGATACAATTCCACTAAAACTGCGTGTCTAGGTCTTACATTTTCTGAAGGTTCTCACATGGGATTTTCTTCTATATACCAGCGTTTTTTCACAATGTTGAATTTTGGGTGTGCAAAAGAGACACCCTGCCTTTAAAGGGTGAAATCGTTACCTTGTCGTTCTTAGACAAGGGGCTAAACCAGGCTAAACTTACATAGGGCGATGTGCCAGACATAAACAAGTATTATCCACCATTTCGTTTAGTTGTTTGAGCTACTTTCATGTCATTTCAAAAACTGTTTATGAATGAATGCATACGAGGAAATACTCCAGGCATTATCTCGCAAAACTGAATTATGAAATCTATGAAAAAAATGAAAATAGAAATGTTTGGATTGAGAACAAATTGAAAAGATTAATAGTGGATCCATGCTCATTTGTAGCGATAGCTTTAAAGTGTATTTTGGCAAACCTGTATGCAATTTAATGGTGTCCTTCGGATTGCACTATAAACAAGATAAATGCTAATCCTCACGTTATTATCCAAATATCTCATTACGACCCAGAGACCAGGCAAAATTACCTGCTTCAAATAACGCTACCTAGTATAACTAATCACATCAAACTGAGTAGGCTGAGACTTAGCGACATTGTTATTGACTTGGGTCGGGCCGCTGCCGGGCCGCTGACAAGCCCTGGATATTACGTCAGCGGAGAAGCAATACGTAATTACGAAATGAAGTGAAATAATTACTGGCTAACAATATTATTCGACAAAGGCTTGATCTAACACTCCCAAGCAGGAAGGACGTGTCTCGGAGGGTATTAAATATATTAGTGACCAGACAGTCCAAGTGACTGTTTCCATGCAGAAATGTATTCCCGATGTACATTTTATTTACTGCACTTACATGCAAGCAAATTAACACTGGTACATGTGCTGCTTACACACAGTTTGTTTTGTCGTTTTCTTAGAAACTTATTCTAGGTGTTACACATGTTAAAATAAAACTTGTCATGAAAGCTCAGTTTTAGAGAGTGGGTATAATGTGTTTTATTACTTTCGGTTAAAAGCGATTGTTTGATACTTTTATGAAATATCATTTCAGAGTGGGTATACTGTGCTTTATTACCTTCGGGTAAAGGCGATTGTTTGATACTTTTTACGCAAATCTTGTCGGTTTCGTAATTAGTAAATTGTGGAGAAAATTAGTTTATTTCCCCTCCTTCTATAAATATGTACTTCTTCTTCCGCTCAATTTTCTTATTCACTTATTCCCTTCCTATCCCGTGTCCTATCCCTCCTGCTCGTTTTCGAGCACCACTCGCATTTTGTTCTCATTTTGTTTACATAATAATAGATTATTTTGATATGATTCCAATAAGAGCCGAGGTTTCTTATTACGACATAAATGCCCATCACGTTTTTTCGTGGTATGTGTACGACCTTGATAAATTGAAAGTTTTGTTTCGATTTTTTTTTTCAAAATGTTTAAGTCACATATTTTTTTTTTCAATCTTTCCTAAACGAGTTTGTTCCTTAATCTCAAATTGTATAACGTAAATAAATATTTTGTGTATTATATAACTTTTTAAGAAAACGACAAAATGCAACTGTGTGTACGCAGCACATGTACCATTGTTTAAGTTGTTTTAGTACTGTAGATAGAGTGTACATCGGAAATACATTTCTGCACAGAACGCCAAGAATGTGCTTGCCTTGGTGTACATTCTTCACGTACAATTTCATTACCGTCATGTCAGTGATTATTGCAACAGCAATATTCTTCTCAGCGGGGGCTACATTGCTACAATACGCCGGTGGATGGAAGCTCATCCGATAAACGTTAACCCTAACATGACACGTAATTTGTTTCAAGTGGTGTTTTTGCCAGCATGGAGAAATCGGATGTGGATCTCCTGAAGGGGGTAAAAAATTGATTAACGACAAAAATTTAGAGACACAAGTTAATAATGACCACAGTTTAAAAAACTACGAGCTACATAATCCTCCATGCTCTAAGTTTCTTTGATATAAGGTATAAAAATGAAGCCCTGAAAAAATGTACTTCAAAGTGAACATTTAGTTGCTCTAAAGAGTGAAAATCTAAAATATCCATTGTGACCTACTCCTGACCTTGTCAATTTCCTCTCATAGACAACTGTGTTATATGTCTAATTTATACTTAGCCTGAGCAATAAATGCTTATTCATGCATACCATGCCAGTGGCAGCATACAACTTTCCAAACTGTTATATGCTAGTGTCCATTTAAGCACTATTATGTAGCTCAGATATTAAGATTTGGCTTTTTTTTCAATTGTAGTTTCACAATTTTAACTTGTGTCTTTAACTCGTGGAATATAATATAAACATAATGCAAAATTGTGTGAGTTTCTCAAGGTCATGTGGCTCTCAAAAACACGTGCAACGTGCTATTCCCCTCTGACGTTGCCCCCTCTAAATAGTAGGTCTGATACTATTGCCCTTGGTCGGACTACCCACAATGCAGTGGTGTGCAAGGTGTTAGAAATCCGACCCGATGGGGGCTTTGTTCATCTTTGATTAATTCCGTCGAAGCATTTAGTTGCCGCCT
>JZLH01S0528681.1:16791-26863 GCA_001188425.1 Eucidaris tribuloides
CACACACACACACACACACACACACACACACACACACACACACACACACACACACACACACACACATACACACTAAACACACATACACACACAAACGCACAATACACACACGCGCGCGCGCATACACATAAACACACATATACACACATACATACACATACAACACACACAGAATACACACACATACACATTCACATACACACACATACATACACAGAGTGCACACACATATACACACATACATACATACACACACATACAAGTACACACACACACACGCACACACACACACACACACACACACACACACACACACACACACACAAACTAAACACACATACACACACAAACGCACAATACACACGCGCGCGCGCGCCTGGTGTGAATGAAGCAGACACATAATCCTACACACGCACAATACACACACACACACACACACACACACACACACACACACACACACACACACACACACACACACACACACACTACACACAAACACACGCACTCACACTCATTAATCTTTGGGGTAACTCTTTCTTCTCCCTTCTTGTTTTTCCACCCCACAAATCTGTGGGAAAAGGCAATCTATAGGCCTTCTATTGTTGTCATTACCCCATTAGGCCATTTGTTTAAGAGTAACAAACAAACACACACACATGCACGTACACACACAACAAACAAACACCTGCACGTCACACAAAATAAACCATAGCTTGCTAAAATGTATTAAACTCTTCAGCGGAATAACCATCATTATTGCACATAATATACATCACTTTGCATTCAGATGTCAATGTTGTTTTAGAAAAGGTAAATGGATACAGAACACGTGACAATAGATACTCGCACACTCCCTGAAACTCCCAAAATGCAAAACTTGTACATGTATGTTAAATTTAACATGCAAGTCATTGTTTATCAAAGATAATAGAAATAATGTTGAATGTTGACAGTCAGAATGTTATTTAAATGCCTAAATACATGAAATAAAAACCTCTCACAACAAACGTCTATTTCTAATACTAAGAGTGTTGAAATTCACCAAAACGTAACGGAATGACGTATGGGAAAATCATGCTTTTACGTTTTATTGTATAGCAATACCACCAACATAAAAAGCAACAATAAAACTTCGCAAATGGCAGTGAATACCAGATAATATCTTCATTTCGTTAAAGATTGGGTTCAGGATTTGCAAGACCATCACTTCCCTTCATTATCATTACCAAACGGTAGTTAAGTACTTGAAAAATGGTGGTGAGAGGTAGATCCATAGTGCCATCGGAACGATGCTTGTTTTAATGAGGAAACGTAAAACGATAGTTGGCCACCGAATTATGGTTCTTTCCGTAGCAGTTTGAAATTTTCTTCAAAATTGCGCAGAATAGCAGATTATGGTAGGTTTGCAATGAATCAGACTGACCGCAGTAGTTCAATGGGTAAACTGCGTGCGCTGAGTATGGTCAAGCGACTGAACTCTGCGTGACTTCGGCTATACGTCGATCGGACAAATTTGTACTACCGGGAACGGCCGCACAAGGGCGTCGCTTTGCAAATTTGGAAGTTAAATCGTCAGATTTTCCACCAATAACTATCGGGTATTTCAGCTGAAAAGGTTCAATGACAGGTGTTTATTTATACTCGAATCTCCGCATTGCTGATGATTATAAAGATGATTTCATTCAGTTTTGCCGTTTGGGGGATAGCAAAGTTGAGCCCTAATCCTTGAAAGAGAAATTGATACGTTATAGCTGGGTCAGTTACTCAGTGCACGTATGATGTTCCTATGGCGTTGCGGTAAAACCAGGTGAGAAGAAACACGCATAGCTTGCACGCTACAAGATCAACAATCAACACTTCTGCATCCATTGCTACATGAATTACATTATTGCCAATTCTTTTAGTCTTACATCCAGTCGCGTGAAGTTAACTGAATTGCATAGAAACCATGTCCAATAATTCTCGCATTTGGTTAGGGCATCGGCCCATAGCAACTGAACATATTCTTGAATAATTGATATCGATCAAAGGTTATCTTTTTAACGGATCTGCTGCAGGTGGATTCACAGTTATCGATAACAATATACGATCGATCGTTTTCCTTTCAATGAGTGACAATACTAGCTTAACTCAACCAATACTGGCTCATTAGTTCATTGGTTTTCATATACTTGGCACAAAGATGAATCGGTTTCAAGAGGAATTTGTTTAATGAACCGTTAAAAGTGCAGTTGGATATTTTTCCTTTCTGAATTACTGTGTTCTTGAAACGTACGGTACTCAGAGGAATACAAATTACGCGCTTTAATGCCCCGTCAGAAAACATAATGGTATAGTGGTGAAATATTTCTAAAGGGAGAAGGTGAGGTACAAAGTTGCAAGACTGCCATCATTCCTCAGTTGTAAATGTTTAATGAAGTGTTTAGTTTTAAAAGGCACTAAATCCGCTTTCATGACTTTGGAGAAAATACCTTTCTTTGCTGGAGTTTGTACACGCGCCCACGGAAAACTACACACTAAGAAAAATAGGTTAAACTTTGCACCTTACAGGTGCAGACCAATGTCACACTGGGAACACCTTTATGGGTGCAACGTTGTACCTTTCAGACCTTTAAAAGGTGCACCCAGTGTAATTGGTGCAAAATCGCACCGTAAAAGGTGCAAAGTTTCACCCATTTAGGTACTCCGAGTGTGACATTGCTAAAGGTGCAAAGTTGAACCTATTTTTCTATAGTGTGTTTATATTTCGCCCTTAATTGTACAAATTGGCTTCAAATTTAATCCATAACTACGTAAACAGGTGGCCACTGTACAAATGTTAACAACCTATGTTTGTGAAAATAAAGTAATGAAATTTTTAAACTAAATCATACATGTATTACAACCGTAAGGCTTAGAAAGAATAAAGATAAAACAATCATGAAGAATGGTGGCCCATTTTTAATGACAGATATTACATACCCTTTTGAAATGTTATACTCAGCACAACAGTAAAGAGAGCAAAAGGGGGGTTCTTTTATTAGATACATTGAAATGCACCACATCATACTCCTGAACATTAAAGAAATATATTGGCCTTGTGTTATATTAGTTCTTTCAACACAGACAGTGACTTTTACGAACAAAAAGAAAGACCGTTAACGTGAACTTATATACAATATTCACGGATAGACTTCGCCTTTCCTTTCCTATGATCAGCGTGTTAACACAACCTAACACCAATCGTTGATTTACCAGGGTTTATTCATGTATAAGTAAAGACTTGCATAATACGTAGCAGACAATCCACCTCTAAAAATGTTCTCTTATCAATCAGTTCTAAGTGATTACGATACATTTGCCATGAATAATATACAAAGCAACGTCAGTGATTTTCCCGACAAATCAGTTTCTTTAATTCAACATGTCCGCCAATTTAAGAGTACATCATTGTTAGACCTTGTGTATTTATAGATGCCAGCGGCGCTTAGTTAGTAGTTATTCTAAACATTCAAGGTTGCGTATACAGCAGTAGTATGACAAACTGAAGTATACGTGTAGCCATACGTATATCCAGGGGTGCTTATAAAACGGAGTATTTACACCCCCAAACACCCCCTTTTTCGGAAATATTTTTCCTTGTAAAAGGTAGGTGTTTGAAATGTATGAAACTGAGCAAATATTCGACAGACAGGCTAACTGTGAAAATTTTTCGACTTACGATTTTGATTGAAAAAAATTTAGCCGCTAACCCCCCCCCCCCCCATGCTGAGCGAATTTTCGGCCGCTGGGCTAACCTGAACATTTTGTAGACTTCGGATTTGGCCGCGGATAAACACCCCCCCCCCCCTTTGAAAACGCCTGGATACGCGCCTGCGTGTAGCTGGAATCACCATCATAGATTTAAAATGAACAAGAAATTGAAATCACACAAGTGGCGAAGCATGGATTAATTTATTTTTCAGTCTTTACCTTTGGTTAACTGAATCTGGCCTATCTTGCGAAAAAGGGAAAGCGTGACGAATTATTAAATGTGATATTAATATTTTTTTGAACATCCTCAATATGCTGTATCTTCAAGCAAAATCTGGACATGCATTAATGATTCTATTAAAAGACATTCAAGTCAAAATACCGAGATATTACATTGATGCCAATGTATGTAAGTGTCTGAAACAAATTTCTGATTACAAGAAATGGCACTTTTGTCACTCAGGGGCGTTGATCGGGGGGGGGGGGGGGCTTGGTAGTCAACACCCTATTGGAAATAGTTGGGGGGACAAAAAAATCAATATGTTTGCCTCCAATGATTTTGACTACTTCCAAAATTCATTAAACGTAATGCAATGATACGTCTAAAATCAGTGCAAGACACTACAAACCATTAAGCTTAACATAGAAAACTATCAACTATACAAAATATTTCTGCGCACTTAACGAAAATTGTTGACATCTTTCTCACTTTGCCCCCCCCCTCCGAAAAATAGAATGCCGTCCCTGTTGTCACTTGCTTTGTTTTATCAAGATAGGACAAAATTGTCTTATTACCTTATAATTAGATTATTTCCAGCCTATCCCTGCTGGAAAGAACACAGTGCCCCACAGTGTGAAACACAATGTGAAGCACAGTGTGAACACATTGTGGACACGGTGTGAACACATTGTGAACACAGTGTGAACACATTGTGGACAGTGTTGAAATCTCTTCACAGTGTTAAATTCGAGCAGTTCAACATCAATTCACAATGTGGAATAGAACCTCACTATGTGAACACTTTGTAAAAACCCTCACCACAGTGTGAATCATCTTTACTGTTAAATTTGGGCGTTTTCAAATAGCTGACTATGTGAACACACTGTGGAACACTGTGTTCTTTTCAACAGGGATTGTTCTTCAAGGTACGCATTGCTGTGGTCAGACTCAGAAGTTTTATGTTTATTGAAATATCTCAAGCTACTTCGAATTGAAAATACTGTATTGAAATTGTCTTTCTTAAAATCTAAGGAAAAATATTTTCGCAGAAGGTTCTTGATTCTGTCAGCAAGACCAATTTTGGTGCTTACCAGCACTACGTCTTTGAGGTTACTAAGGTTCCTCTGAGCACCATTTCGTCCAAATGGGCGCTGACAAGTGCATTTGGTCGGTCTAAAAGGTGTTCATTATCACCCCAAAATAAAATGGTTCTACTTTTGTGAGAGAACTGATTCTGAAACAAACCTTTTTTTTCTTAAAGTGTAATATTTAAAACAAGTGAGAGAGAGAGGAGAGAGAAGGACGGCAGAGATGAGAATGGGTTGAATGGGCGTGTTTTTTTTTTCTTCTTCCAAGACTTCTATACAGAGTGTTTACAAAAAAAAGCGGAACCCAACTTCTGCAATGAATATATAATTTAATAAACAAAATTATGTTTATTGCAATACGTCTTCGCAAAGATAGTTAATTACTCTTTCATTTGATACCATATTTGTAATAATTAAGCCTTGAGTTATCAAATTACAAACCCTTTAAATGACAATGTTAAAACTGCTTTGCGCACAAGATTCAGATCTTTTTATCAACACGGTCACAGATAATTAGTCACGGAGACATCCCTGTTACAGATATGAATCTTGTGCGCAAAGCAGTTTTAACATTGCCCACTTTAAATGTTTGTTATTCGATAAATCAAGGCTTAATTATTACAAATTGGTATCAAATGAAAGAGTAATAAATTATCTTTGCGATGTCGTATTGCAATTAACATAGTTATTTCTAAAAAAAAAATTATATATTCTTGTTGGAAATTGGGTTCCATTTTTTGCTAAACACTCTGCATTTTTCTCCTTGGGCAGACTGTAGCTCGTATAAGAAATAAAATGCACCCCAATTACAGCAGGGGAGAGGAACAATAGTACAGGCATCTTCTCGCTGTGGCAATTCATTAGCTCTGATTGCTGTGGGCCGGTGTTTATTTATCAGTTTTCAACCGAATCTAACCGGTATTCGGGTCGTAGGATTGACAGATCCCGTCGAGTCTGTATAAACAAACCATGCAGTCGACGCGAACACGGTGATTCTAATAAGCCTCGATCGTTCGAATTTGTCCCCCAGTGTCTTCACAGTCGTTCCGTCGCTATAATAACTCCGTCTGTATAGTTTGGCTACCTTACGCAATTGATGACATTAAAAAAGGCTACACCTCCAGGCAAAATGTATGATAATGCAAGAACACTACATTGGCAGCGGATTTTATACGGGCAGGTATTGTTTTTAAGGCCATCTGAGGCAAAAAGGTGTTCGCTTGTTCACTGCGAGTTTACAACAGGTCCTAATTGTGTATGCGCGACATGTCGTCATCTTAAGTAGACAGGCTTCGTGATTGAAATGCGTTTGGTTTATTGTAATGTTCCCTTTTCCGCCTGAAGAAATCTGAAGGTGTATGTTTGCATTTGTGTGTATGTGTGTGTGTGTGCGTGTCTGTCTGTTTGCGTGTATGTGCCTGTGTGTCAGTGTGTTTATGTGTGTATAGTTTGTACGTGTGCGTGTGTGTGCGTATGTGTATGTGTATGTGGGTATGTGTGCGTGTGCTCGTGTGTGTATGTATGTGTGTGTGTGTGTGTGTGTGTGTGTGTGTGTGTGTGTGTGTGTGTTTGTGTTTTTGCATGTGTGTGCGCGTATGTTTTTATAAAAACAAAAACACAAATTTCATATATCAAAATGTCATGGCAGGCCTACTTTTAAACTTAATCTATGTATTTGAGTGTCGTGATGACAATTTGTGCTGCTGTATAGTATAAGGACGAATAATCGGCTGCAAATTCTGCTTTCTTTTGCCGTAGACAGAAAAATCGATCGTATCAAACTTGTTTCACTGCCATAAACACAACTACTACACCACCACCACCAACACTGTCAGCATCAAAAGCCGCACCACTATACCTGCTTGCTGCTGCTGCTACTACTACTTCTACTTTACTACTACTGCTGCTACTACTACTACTACTACTACTACTACTACTTCTACTACTTCTTACATTATTGTTACTACTACCAACACCAACACAAGTCTTGGATGTATAAAAGCCTTTCATGTAGGCCTATTCATATTGTTAGTCTCAATTATTCAAATTGTTCATTTGCAAAAAGGGGTGAAACAAATAATGTTATGAAGAATAATGTTAGACCATTGGACTGAATGCTTGTCCTTCACAACGTATTTCTGCATGGAATGTGAATCGAGGACTGCAATGGTGTGAAGTCCATTGACCCAATGGTACAATGAAAAACGCTCAATGAAACTGAGTCTCTTCCACAAACACCTACGTATTCGCCCACTTCAAATAGAGCGATGGAATTAACGATGTCTAGGCCGGGGTCTGGGGTTGGCATTCCCCGTTAACTTAAACTAAAAACGTCTGTGTTAATACGGGGCAACACCATGAATTCATCACGGGTGGAATTTTTGGTGTTATAATAACACCTAATGTTGCTATTTTACCGCTTTCGTGATTACCTTCACATTTGTTAGTGTTGGGGTCAAACTCGGTCCTCTATTAACACCAGGGGCCTGTTCATAAAGCTTTAGCCTTTCGTAAAGTTACGCATGACTTTACAAATGATTTGACTATGGCAAGCCGAATGTCATTCTCAAACTATTAAAATCTTATCTGATAATGTTCAAAATGCAAACGTAGATTAACATTCTTGCTCTTAACAACCATTTAACAAGCATTTCAATGAAAATTCTATCTTTGGGCAAAATCTTATTGATATTAATCATACTTTAAAAAAAATACATGAATTTTGGAGGCATTTTACTTGGCACTTCATATTCGAGTCGTTTGCAAAGTCATGCGTCACTGTACGAACGGCTTTATGAAACAGGAACCAGGAGTGTTAATTTTAAAACCGACGGTAATGCCATATGTTCTTTGCCTGTGTTGTGTACATAGACTATCACTGTCGTCTATCAACTTACACGACTGTGTACGATTTGTTGTACACGTGTATTCGTATACACGTGGTGCAGTCATAATCACACGAATCTGGTTATTTCAGCAAAATTGTTAGTACATAATAGGCCTATAACACTTTCAAATACGCACAAGATTATGACGGATAAAAGATTTCATTGGGAATTTTTACACTGATATATGTTCACGTTTGTTGTTGTCTGGTAACAATACGAACATTTCCTCACAAGTCATGCATGTGCGTGTGCGTGCTTTCTTCGATTTTTTAGGGGGCGGAGGGGGTCTTAAACAATGCGGTGTGCATGCATGAATTGTGGCTTTGTTGCGAGAGCTTTGGCAAAATGTCATCGTGCATCGCAAAGTACAAAACAAAATAAGGCTTGACATTTTTTTACAAAATCGATTGCTGAGTAGTGACCCGTTGCCGAATATGAATGATACCACAAGGAAGTAAGATGATAATGTCATCATTTCATCAGGTTTATGATATAAATGTAGATTTTTGTTGTTGTTAAAGTAATAGGCAAACATTGTGGAGCTTCAATTTAAAAAAAAATTCAAATTTTGATATCTGAGCTACACAGTAGTGTTTAAATGGACAAATAAACACCCTAGAATACAAACGTTTGGAAAGTTATGCTTCCACTGGCAAGTTATGCATGAATAAATAATTTCCACAGTAGTGGAGGATAGTATAGCCTAGCTCTACACACAATAAGTCTTTAGGAGGAAATGGGCAGGTGAATCCAGTCAACTTGAGTGCTCGTAGAGTTTCACTTTTTAAAGCACGAAATCATAATTTTCAAATACATCTTTTCAGGGCTTCATTTTTAGACCTTATCAAAGACACTTAGAGCATGGAGGATTATGTAGCTCACATTTGTTTTTGTTTTTATTGTGGTCGTTGTTAGCCTGAAATGATATTGAATCTGGACATCCTATGTTTAAGTCACTCTTTATACTAACTGCAGCTAGCTAGTCATTACTTTCTTTATCTCTATTTTCTTCTCCTTAGTAAGACATACTCCATACTCCCATCTTCCGTATAGCAGGTAGCGGCGTACACTGAACGAAACTGTATTGTTCAGCAGCAAATATAATTCTGAATAACCCATTGCGCGGGAAAGCCGTCAAATATTTGCATCCTGGTTAAAGAAATCTGCTCCTTCACTCTCCAGTATTGACAGACGACACTGACTTAAGTGTGGTTAGGAATTCGAGGACAGTTTCGCGGGCAAAAATTACCAGGGGAAGAAAAAATACAACAAGCGATAAGAAGAAATCGTTTCACTCATCCTTTTGGCAAAAGGAATTCAAACAATTCCAATTGATTTAAAATCGTAGGTGCTAATTTTCATTTACCGTAGATTCAGCAAGCCAAAGCGCGTGTCTTCTTGCAATAGATATTAATGTATGCCCATTGGAATGATTCTGGACAGGCGGCTGTGTGTTTTTTTCCCGCCTAATATACACTCTACTCGTGTTCAAATGGCCTCGCAAAAAGTGGATCGCTTAATGTGCGGTATAATTGGTTCAGCGGTATAAGCAGACAGTAAAACGATCGAGGCATACAGTTTCATGGAAAAGTTGACCCAGTGACTTACTTCACAAACGAGAAGTTTTGCATGACATTTTCTTTTAAGATTCTGAGAGATAAGTAATTGCAATATGCCAATGGGTTTACTAATAATGTGTTGTGGTTTTCTCTGTAGTTATATTTACAACATATCCCACTTCCGCTTCTGAATATCAAATTGACCTACTTAAAGGCAGGGAATCTTTTTGTACTCATCCAGCAGCACCACAAAACATCACTCATACCCTTGTATGTGTGTGTGTGTGTGTGTGTGTGTGTGTGTGTGTGTGTGTGTGTGTGTGTGTGTGTGTGTGTGTGTGTGTGTGTGTGTGTGTGTGTGTGTGTGTGTGTGTGTGTGTGTGTGTGTGTGTGTGTGTGTGTGTGTGTGTGTGTGTGTGTGTGTGTGTGGTGGTGGTGGTGTGTGTGTGTGTGTGTGTGTGTGTGTCGTGTGTGTGTGTGTGTGTGTGTGTGTGTGTGTGTGTGTGTGTGTGTGTGTGTGTCTGTGTGCAATGAGTCATTACAATCTAGTTATCTGTTGTTGTAACCGAGAAATGAAAATAA